>JBCFXI010001068.1:0-79101 GCA_038496175.1 Ampulex compressa
TATATATATGTATATATATATATATATATATGTATTGTACATCCGGTGATTTGGAGGCCTCTGTAAACAGTGGGCATTTGACTCGACGACCTTAACAGGCGATAGTGACGGTTATACGGAGAAATAAGTATTGATTCTAAGGGCTAGGAGTTTCAGGCTCTTACAGCAAGGACTGAAGTTGAAATGCTACTACTTGGGATTTTTTTGTTCGATATCTGTATCATGCATACATCGAATACCTTGGAATTCTCCTTCAAAATAAGTTTCTGAGTGGACTGTCTCTAGCATTCGATATCGAATTTTAAACCGTCAAACGGAAGCGTCGCATGTTGCGTATCTTTGCACGAGGGGTTTTACAATCAAATTAGTGTAAGGAGTAATTCGGTATAAATCGTAAAAGGCGGATTTTGCATAAAACGAAGGCCCGCCAGTCCTGAAAATGTAAGACAGCGTGTGTTCGGTGTTTTCACGTATCTGAAGGCTGATTTCTTGAACCGGAAACACGCTATTGTCCCTTGCCACCAGGACTCGAGTAAGTTTCACTGTATTATGCTAACGAGCTTTCCGCGAACGTAATGCGTTTAAGTTATTTGCAGAACACAGAGATACTTTCGTCACGGTAACAGATGGTAGCTAAAGGTACGGTGAACACGAACCGATACAATCAGGAAGGGTAAGTGCGTATAGTTGTAATGCCGATGATAGCTTAAGCAGACAGTGACGCGTCTGATAGAATCGAGCCAACAAAGATACCTAAAGAAGTCGTAATATCACGGGTCATGTCTGCCTTCTTTCTCGCGATTTAAGTAGGCGGTAATGTATGAGATACCATCGCATCTACATAACGTATCGCCGCAGTGAATGTAAATACTAGAGTAAAAACGGTTTTCAGGCCTTTTTTTACACCGCGAATGCCTGGAAGTGACGAAGAGATGTGCATTGCACGTTAAGGATCGCATCTTTCAACCATAATAAAAATGATAAGTCAGACCCTTTTTATTAATCCGTATATGGCATAATAGAGCACTCTAATATGGCCTATGAATGGTGTGCGGTGAGTAACGCTTGAAATACTCACACTGCGAGTCGAGTGGACCTTTTTCTTCTTATCTATCTCTCGTTTTGAGTTTAACGAACTTTACTAATAGCAGAGGTCACGATTCATTATGGTATTAACGTGGCCGATAGCAACACCGCACTTCAGTCTTGTACCGCTCGTGATTAGATTGCCAGGCAGCCGCCGTTCCTTCGAATGCCTTTATCCGATAACGTGATTTGTTTTTTTCTCATAAAATATGACATACCTATCAGCCCGCTGCGTCATGGAACCCAGTCTTAACGTATGAAAATAATGCAGCACTGCACGAGCTTGTGTCGATGTTAAGACATGCCTTAACGTATCTATCGAACGATTGATACCCAAAGGTATGGAAAATAGGATTCAAAAATCGGACAAATAATGGGCGATACTATTCGCATTACCGAGTATTATTTATTAATGCTATTAATATTTTTGTAAAATCGTTAATAATCATTTTTATTCATAAATTTATGTCGATAATGGTTCTCATGATTTATAATTTAAAGTAGGGAATTGCAATTACTCGTCATACCAATTCACGCGTCTACATCAACGGAAGTTCGTGAGTTCTACTGTCTTCGTATCGTAAATCTCCACGATCCAAAAGTTTACGACCCACTTTTTACTTGTTCCTTTAACTTCTACTTTCCAGAGATAATAAACTTCCAGTGATTCACGAAATTATGAAAATATTTGCCAATATTCGGCAGCCATAAATGGCGCGTTTGACTGTACAAAGGGATATGTATCTCGATATGCCCACGGATATCTCCACGGTAGGAAACCTTGCATCATTTCATCCAGCCCTAACCCACGCGTTCTAGCCTCGTGCGACGTCCTTAACGATCACGTCACAATTATGCCTTTAATAACGTGTCCCGTATGAAAGCTCAGCAGTGACCTTAAGTAATAACATACTACATTTTCCATTCGATTAACAATAATCCATATCCCCATCAGCCGTCGTCGTTTCACGATTTTTCCCTCGCCCCCTTTTCCTCGCGTCTTCACGTATACCCACTACGCCTCCAACATAAATAAGATAACAAAACTCGCGATTATTCTTCGGCATACAAAGCGTGTTACAGAAGCGTTTAGCGCAAAGAGGACCACACCTCTCCCCACAGCGAGATACACATTCGAGAAAGAAAATCTTACATCATCCCGTCCAATAGCGGGCCATTCGTTTCGCGCCCGGTCGATGTCTTTAATCAGCTCGTAAAAACGCTGGCCCCAATACCGGGTGCCATATGGATCTGCGGCAGTGATCTTAAATAATAACGTATCGCGTTTTTTATTCGTCCAACCGTAATCGGTATCCCCGCGTCCGTGCTCGTTTCCACCATTATTCCTGTCCCTTTTTTTCATCGCCAAGCCGCGTATATCGGTGGTAACGGCGATAAACCTGCGAAGCTGCGAACGTCCAGCATTTGTTATTGCTCTCGCGTGTGAAGTTTGATATCCTCGTGTGCGCACTCACACAGATGGCCCTGCTGCGCGTCTACACGCGCGTAGAATGCAAAGGACCACGGCGATGCTGCCAGTGGCGGCGGCGGCGGTGGTGGTGGTGGTGGTGGTGGTGGTGGTGGTTTGTGTCGGATCGCGCAGGGGATGGGCCGCGGGGTTGCCGAGAGTGGGAGGTAAAAGGGGGCACGGGGGAAGTAGGGGTAGGGCGTGCGCGCCTGCACCTCATAAACTTAAACCCTAATTAACCGGCGCTACGGCTACTGTTGCGCCCTACGTGCGTATGGTTCTCGTCCGTACACACCGACGCACTTTACCGCTTTTCTCTCTCGCTCCTTTCTCCGAGGGTCTATGTACGCGTACGGCGGTATTCTCTAGCGAGAGACGCGATGTTTATTGCCCGACTTCGCGTAAATTAGCCCCGCCGCGAAACTATCCGGTAGGTTTCGCCCCGCGGTATAGGCGTAACTGTAGTTTCGGAAGACGAGACAGCCGAATTTCGTTCGGCGGACGATACTTGGGGGAAGTGGGCTATTCGCGTTGGCAAGAGGCACCGCGATACGTTACGCTTGGAATACGTACGTCAACCGCTGTTAATCCGTTGTTGGTTGTTTGCTTGATCTTTGGAATCGACCGGTGAGGTTGATAGCCTACGAGTTGAATCGATTGTTTCGCGATGCTTTTTTACGGGTGTGCGCAGCCAAGGTTACTGCGTCACTGCTGGTACGGCGGATGAGTAAAAGTGTGCGAAAGCCATTGTTTGGAAAACCTTTGAGGATCTTGTTTAAACGAATCGAAATATTGAGATAAGTGTCTAATTCCAATGGATGTATCAAGCTTCAGTTTTTATTTGACTGTTTTGCTTTGTTTAATGTTTTAAGAAAGAGAGGGCAATGTCGACTGATTGTATGTGGAGACGAATAAAATATAGGTCTATAGGTGATAAGACTACAGCTGTGTAAGCATTTCTTTTGAAATATTGGTGAAAGAGGCAAAGTATACAAAATAGTTGTTTGTAATAAACGATGACGAGAAAAATGTACAATAGATTTTATGCATCATCTCGATACTGGAAATGAAATTAGGTTGCTGTGTGTTACGAGAAGTTTTTGCATTTATCTGGTTTTTATTATAATCAATACACGGCATAGAACTTTTATTACTTTGTTTTAAATTTCTAGTTATTATCAAAGATGCTTTGCTATTTTAAGATGCGTGAAGAAATTTATAGTAATTTCTCACGAGTTCCACTGGTACTAATTTGACACTGCGCCATTGGATTTTTGCCCGCTTTTCAATCAGAATGTAGAAACGTGTCATGATTTGAGTTACATTCGTGGCATATCGCTTCGAAGTCGCGAGTTATTTACGAAGTACGGTCGACTCCATGGTGGCAATTCGTTTTACTCGTGCAAACCAAGTCCCGTCGCGTCCTTTCAGGGCGAATTATTTACGATTCCAGTCTCGTCACTGACTTCTGTATGCACGCCTCAAAGTGCCGAGGTGACACACGGAAAGCTTACGAAAATGAGTAGGAATGAGATAAAGTTCTTCCACCGAGTTATTTATACCGCGACGAGTTGTAGAGAAAATTCTTAATGCGATCGTTAAGGAATATTAATCGCTAGTATTTCAATCTGTTCGATTTTATGCGTATTATTATACGATACATTTCACGTATATTCGACCAATTTTTTACGCCTATTCGTATGCCTCTGTGATTCGTATCCAATTGATGCACAGAATATAACAAGATTATTGCTTTTTTCTGAAGCAAATGTCGCACATAAAACCTGTTACGTTTGCCACTGCAGGCACTCCTTCATTTTATATACATCAATTTCTTACGATATTACAAAATTCACATAGATTATTTGGTGAATATGTGATCCTCGTGTAAAGTTATGCACAACTTCAGTCTAGTGCCGTATTATAGCTTTAACAAAAGACATTTAGCCACACGCTTCCTACATAGTTATAATTCTTTCTCTCTAATCGCAGTCTCACGGCAATCGCACGCGGCGTGTTAACACGCATGTCGCAGTGGCTCGTACTTCAACCTTTTAAGATCTATTTTAAAAAATAACACATTCACTTGTACGCGCAATGAGTTGCCCGCGGTTATAGCGCAGACGCGTGCATTGCCGCGCGCACAGTCCTCTATGTACCCGAAGACGCACGCGCAGCTAATATTGCGCGGCCGTGCAGCGCGTACATATCGTAAGTAATAATTACGTACCAGCGATGCGGATAAAATCGCATCGTCTCGAAAACGCGACCACGACCGGACTTCCGCCGGTCGCGTCCGTATCAAATCCCAAGAGTTAATATTAAACTCTCCACGGGCAACATGGCCGCCGCAGCACACTGCCTTTCCTCCGTACAAATACACATGCACCGACCAGGGCGAACGTCCACGTGCACCTCTATGTTCCCGGTATGGCTAATGCCGATACGAACGCGATCGCACTCGGCCGTGAACGCGCACTTGGAGTCGCGTATTAGGCGCGAATCAGCCCTGAAAAGGCCGCTCGTGGCATTTCGCGGTTAAACCCGCCGAACGTGGGTGGAAACGAAGCCGAGCCCGGCACGTGACATGCGCAGAACGCATCTCATGGCAACATGGCGACCCGGTTAGGGACCGCGGGAGAGAGCATGCTGGGATGGGGATCATCGGCGGAGCCGTAATGGAAACGGGTCGATGCCTGGGTTAAGAGCGAGGGATCGGCTACCTTCGTAGAGTGGCGCGACGATCGTGCGCGTTCAGGCAGTCACGGGCAATGGGGTGGGGCGGAGGCCCAACATGGCTGCCGTCCCGTCGTGGTAAGCCTCCGTATCGCGCCCCTGCTTACCATCGTTTTTCTATTGTTTTTCACGGTAGCCGTAGACGATTATCAGCCAGCTCGCGATGTCACCGCGGACTGAAAGCCGGCAGTGGTACGTAAGTTGTCGGCAATCTCGTGGATCCTTGATTTGATCGTGATGTGCATCCGCCGGAGCCATCTTACGGACGTTCACGTGTGCGTGTGGCACGTACGCGTGCACGTGCGTGTATATGTGCGATGGATTCTGTGATGACCGCAGATTGTTCCTCCTTTAACTTTTTCGATTCTCGGATGTTCGTCCTTGTTGCTTCTGGAATTTCGTGTATCGCCGATATGTTTTGTGAAACTTTGCGGGTATCGAATGGGGCTGTTTTACCAAGTATAACCGCGCCGGTGTCGCGTGCACCGTGACTTTATGATTACCGTCGGTCGAACGTTTGTTTACACTCGAGCTAATCCGTTCTTTGGTTGCGAGTCTGTCGCTGACGTAACTTTACGGGTTAAAAGTCTGCTTATTTCTTTTCGAGCTATAATTGTATTCTTACTTTAAGTGCGATTGGCGAATTTAAGGCGTTTGTTGCTTAGACGTTTCTTTTTGGCAAGTCGAAGTAAACTTATCGCCGATACTCAAATTCCTCGTGCTCAATGCTTCATCGAGATTTATTAATTTATTCTTAAGGAAAATGCAGGCGTGCAGAATAAACGGTTTAAAAAGGGTCTGCATCACGTATGCAGTTTCATAATGTAATTATCATTAGTTTTTTCCTTTATAAGCTACACGTACAATTTGTGTACGTTAATTAGCATTTTAATTGCGCGATTACCGCCGTTTTCTTAAATTTAAGGATTTAAATTAAAGGACGTTGTACTTGGTAATTATAACTTTGTGCAAACGCAGCAGCGTTTTACCAAGTGTGTGTATACGTACACGCGCTCCAAGTGCCTTGTTAGATTTTAAATATAAGGTGTAAAATAAAAGTTAATATTACGTTATATTTTTTGTTACCGACAGTAAAGTTTATTATTCCCAAAACTGCCGCGTATTATATAAAAGAGATAAATGCAGTATTAAATAAGCTATTTCCGATCAATCTTGTCCGCCTTTTAAACTTGATTTATTGATAATAATTTAATGGTAATAAAAAGATTAATTTCTGACGTTCTGAAGCAGAGGTACCTATAGAATAACTGGTGAATAAAATACCGGATCTCTGATTAATAACGATTTTTAATAATAAACACGGTTAATCGTATTACTTACACCGTCATTATCCTATTATGTGAAAAAATCGGACGACATATATGTGGAAGTAATGAACTTTAGGCTCGACACATAAATCGTATCTCCAGCCGTCGGATAAACTGCTGAGTTTTGCTGCGTGACGAACGATCAGCTCTTATAAACCCAATATTCAAATCAGGATGCGCATATATCATTTGGTTTCTTCAAAAATCTTAACTTTTGTTTTATCAAGTGTGACTCACAAAAGTGTTATAATTTCTTAGGCTTTCTGAATACTTTTAACACACTTTTTCGTGATATTGACGTGTTATACAAAGTGTTGAGCGTGTTTAAGGACCTTAAATCGCCGTTTATCGTTGTTTATAGCGTGTAACAGTTGAGAGGTGAAGATATGTGTGCCTTTAACATGCGGCTACGATTAATTAAAAAATATTTGTTCATCTCAGACTGCATAAACATTCCGAGTAAATAATTTCTATTCTTTTTTGCCACGTGTATCAAAGACTGGTGCCACGATCCATTTACGTGTACTTCTTACGCGTGGTACAGTTTAGAAAGCCGTCATTTCGCATGGCCGCCGTCGGATGCTAATGCTTGATTTACTGGGGAGCAGGCGCTGGCGGCACAGCCACTGGTTCTATGATTCCAGGATTAAAATTCATGAAAGTAAAGTGTAATGGACTCGTAAAGAATTTTACGCAACAATGCTAAAGATTTACGAAAAAAAAAATACACGCGCCATTTTGTTTTTTACGATAACGCACACGAACGTGTTTAAAGAGTTTGTGAATGATACAGAATCACGAATGTAGTTAAACCAGATACTTTTTACCGCTCTTTAATGCCCAGAATAAAGAAAATGGAGATACATTGAAAATATGAAAGGAAGGAAAATAGCCACGATAAAAGTTAATGGAACGCCATAGCTTTAATACGCTTTTAACCTCTCGTTTTATCGTGCAAGATTGTACGCGCACGAATATTATTGTGGAGAAGTTTCTAAAGGCTTAACGAGCTCTCGCGAGTGTCCGTTTCCAACAAGTTCCCAATTTGGCGATCCTCATTGAGATTCCATATGTTCAAACTTGCACATCTCTCGGAGAGTTTCGGGACTCGTCTGAATCCTCGATGAGACCGTCCGTGTTGGCGCGTTCGCGCACGTATAAACCATGAAAGCCGCGTGGGCGTGTATAAATTTTCGCCTAATTCGGGGATTGATCCGTTTCACGGGACTGTCAGTGGCGCAGAAATTGATGATCGTACACGTTTCTCCTCTATTTTTCTGCCTCGCACGTGGTCGAGGAAACTGGCCTGGTAACTCGTTAGACAGAAAAAATGGACGGATCGACAAGGAATGGCAAACGTATAATGGATAAGAGAGAAGCGAGGGCTGCCGGGAGATAAGACCTTCTAGGGGCACTTTCCTTTAGGGGCGGCATTCGAAGACCTCGAAATCAATTTAGAGAACCGTCCAAGATAACTGGATGATACCGTTTGGTAGAATTATCGATTTCTCCCCCCTCCTGCCCCGTAGGTCCTCCCCAACTCGTTTGTAAATTGAATCCTTCAGGATCGTTACATCGCCAATGCAGGATCCTTTTTTTATTTCGACGGACGTGAACAAATTCCACGATCATTGTTCCGCAAATAATGAAGCGAAACGAAATCACGAGATTCGCCCGTGCGGTGGCAACAATTATAAGATTAAGCGCGCGTGCTCGTGGCAGTGGCCAGGTCTTAAATATATGTGACATGATACACAACGGTTTAATGGACAGTGCTTTACTATGAGGGTAGATCTGTCCACATAGTGATTATCTCATTTCAGCATAGTAAACATAGTTATACGCGTCTAAAGCTGCCACACGGTCAACCTCCTACGTAACACCAGCGTGCTCCTATACTTGCGTTTTCAATCATCTAGGCCAGCCCAGCGAGCCGAGCAGACAAGGACGTGGCAATGCTTTAACCGCTTACGCGATAATGACCCGTATAAAAGACTCCACCTACTCGACGCAACGTATCATCCGTCTGTGCTTCGTTAAAGGCTAGAAGCATCAACCTCGATACCGGGTTGCGTTACACTTGGCAGACACGAAGGTCCATTGACCATTGTCGACGCCGCGGATTACGGGCTCCATATTAATAGCCGCCGACCCGACACAGGCAAGAAACGAATTGCATGGGAATCCGATGTCTAGATTTTCCTTTCCAACGTCACACCTCCATGCGCTGCGCTCACTAGGCCGCACTTAGGCGGTGATTAACATTGAAATCTTTGCCCGGTCTATCTTTAACCACGGGCGCAGGGTATTTAACACAGTATCGTACCTCGCCTTCCCTCCGCCCTAGATGGAGCATGAAAAGCGAATAAGCTCCTTTCAGCGGGGATATAAATGCGTGAACAGTGCCTCTCGAAAGAAGAAAGGGAGGAGGGCAGCAAGCCTACGTGCGTACATACGTTGCTACAACTGGCCCTCCTAAGGGAGAGAAACACGCGACGTGAAGAGGAGGATGAGGGGATGAAGGGAGGAGAGAGAGGGAGAGATAGCCTCGAGGGGCTTCAGGGCTCTGCATTGAGTTGTAAAAGCGTTCGTTCGCTCTCGCCGCCAGGCGGCATGGTCGCTTATGTAAAGGGCGGCTACACGCCGCGTGATGAGTGGACGCTGTTCCGAGCGTTTCTTCTTTTAACTCTTTGGTCTCGCTTTTGCACTCTTACCTGTCGTTGCTTATGTACGTGGGGATGCTCGGCCCCGTATGCGTGAGTACTTACCTGCATACCCGTGCCTCCCCTTCTCAGAGATTTTTTCCTCCCCTCTTTTGGTCCCCTGCGACAGCCCCGCTACCGCTCGTCGAATCACGAGCTCACACGGATGAGCAATGATAAATCCGGGGAATTTTCGTCCGCTTTAAAGATTCTTCGAGAAGATATTGCCTCTTCTCAATACCCCCCCGATTTACATAGAACTTAATTTTCTTTGGTCTTAAAATGGGAGAAAATCCCCTTCTCAAGTATTCCATGTGTATTTAAAAACTACAGCTATAGTCTGGATTACGTTTGAGTGTTTACGCGATATGAATAGCGTGTTTGCAACGGGTATAGATAGTATTGTGAGAGTAAATTGCAAAAAGCACAACTGTTTAAAGCAAATCGAGGCCAATGTAGAAGGAGAGATCTTACTCGACGCGGAATATCGTGTTTATTCGTAATGGACGACTCGCGGATATTGTAATTGTAATATGCTAATACAGCGGAGCTAATAAACCATAGGATGTTTGATTCACGCCTTATATATTTTCAGTTATCTTATTAACAGTCGGGCCATACGTGCCCGCGAAGTGATGAATGGAATTAATCTCACGGTGCATTGCGGCGATTATAACATCTATCATGGGAGCGAGATCTGGCGGTATGCTCGTTTTATCATTCCCCCGGCATCGAGAATCGTTTCGCATCCGGCTAAGTTATACGGGCAGCGAATTTCTTCATAATCGTAAACTCCTATCAGAATCGATCGCGGTCACGAAGTTATCGACGCGTCCTCAAATCAGTTAAAACGCGTAATGATACAAAGTAAGTCATAGTGCGTGCAATTGAGCGAAACTTTATCACCTTCCTGGTCGATGCTATATCTATGTGTATCAGGTAGGTAAGTTAGTCGGTTGGCGGTTAACCGTGGCCGGAGTAGGGGAGCGCGATGACGAGAGAGAGTGAACCGGTTATGGGCGAGGCCCTTCGACTCTTCGTATTCTTGTTCTCCTTCTTGGGCCCGCAGAAAGAGAAGGAGGACGGGGTCCGAGGAGGGGAGGACGACCGGGAAAGAAGAGGGGTATACCAAGTATGGTGGCAAAGAGGATGATGGGGCACCGAGGACCAGGAGGGAGGAGGTAGGCGAAGAGAGAAGAAGGCGGCCAGAGAGGATGGGATGAGGAATTCTCGTTGGCTTTCGCTTCGATGTCTTTATACGCGCGGCTCTTGTATGGCCGTGGGACATATATCTGTCTCGCGAGAGCGAGGCGCGCCGCCAAAAAATCAGATCGAGTGTAAAAATCGCATAAACTCGTCCTGGAGAGTCGAGAGCTATGTCGGCCCGGTTGGCGCTCGCTCAGAGCTCTCTCTTTCTCTCCTCCCTCCCTCCGTCCCCCCCTCTCTCTTTGGCTCACGCGATCTTTTTCTCCGTCTTTCTCTTTGCAGCCAGGGCTACACGACCGCTCGCATGACTCCACCTCGAGGAGAGGCCGATCACCTCCCATATTTCCTCTTATTCTGCTTGTCTGCCGCACGAGAGTTATGCGGTTTGCCGCGCTTATGAAGGATCCGCTCTTTATCGACAACCAAAGCGGTCGACCACGTTCCGTGGTACCGGGGAGAACCGCAAAATAATTTCACTCTGGATACGTATTGCCGCCCAACCAACCGTGCGCGTGTTAACGCTTGACGTTAATGAAGCGGTTGGCATTAATAAGGCGATATTTCACTGTTCGGGCTTTATCTCGACCTTGAGGCTACCGGTCTCTCCTTCTTTAGGATCCTCTATATATCCTTGCACCGCGTATCCACGCGTACATTTTGCTAAAAGATGATGGAAATCGCTTGCCCTACGGTTTCGCCGTTGAAAGGCTCTCCTGCATTTTTACGAGCATCTAGATTATTATTCGCATCACGTACCGGCCGATATGAAATTGTTCGAGATAGCTTTTGAATCAAACTATTTTCTTACCGCAATTGCGATATTCTTCTTTTGCCTCATTTTATGCCCGCCGATATTTATGGCCGAACGCTATGGCAGCCTATGCCATTTCAGATATTTGAGACGGAAGATTATTTGAAGAGGGCATTGCAATTTACAGCGATAAAATACATTCCAGCCTTTGCAAACGCCACTTCTCTCCTTGACTTTTTCAAACTTAACAAAGCTTCGAACACCGTATAAGAACTATTTCTTAGCGTGTATATTTATATTCGTTTATTAACACGATCGTTTGGATATCCGCTCCATCTCTGTGCTCTGAGCGCACAATAGAAATCGCAACCGATCATACGGTAAAGGCTTCTTCACTGACCAGGTTGGAATTTATGCTACTGATCTGATAATACGATACGCACTCCCATGGCTAGCCGATAGAGATCCCCTGAACATCGCCAACAGGCTCGGGGCAATTATCCTTTCCTGGGCAACTCATACCCGGCATTGAACAAAGCCAAAACGTGTTCAAGTTTAACTTTGCTCCTATTTGCGAGAAACGGGCAAACAGGCAAGTCAGGGCGAGCCGCGCAAGCCAAAGTCGGCAGAGCAAGCCGGCAGCAGAATGTACCAGAGAGCAAAGAGTGCAGTCGTTGCAATGCACCTCCTAACGAGCTCGCTTTGTTTTGCGGCGCATGCAGGTATGGGCTACGGTATATAGGTATAGAATGTATGCACATACGGAATATAAACTCAGTCCAGATGTACGGGGTGTCCTACGTAAATAGTGCAATCACGTTCGCAGTTTTTCTCCTGCTCGATAACACCACGAGATTCTTCCGGCGGGCAAGTAATATTCCTTTTGACGCGCTCAAGAGATAATCGAAGTGACGTTAAAGCCATCAGCCGGTGTATCATTAGAGCTTGACAACCAGTGGTTTACATTTACGTATATTATCCATACCTCAGCAAGGTGTTTACACGATCCTTTAATTTCTCGTATCAATTACACGAATCGAATATCGCCGTTGCGCAACTGTACGAGTTAATCGATACGATTAGACGTGCCACCGCTCCATTCCGCTCGCGATCGTTTTAAGCCTTTTCATCTCATCCCCTGGCAAGGATCTATCGAGTGCTTCGAATTACACTCGGCCCGCAATTAAAATTACGTAGACATTCGACGCACGTAGACTCCGTGTCCAGTATATCTCGGGATTCGCGTACACGGATGCGCCAGGTGAGCCGCAGGATCGGCGTTATCCTTGGATCTCGATGCAGGGCTCTGCGGCTAGGTTCAGCTTCCTCTTGCCCTACGCTCGGTGCCTCTGACCGTGGCGAGTATACAAGAACGCTAGATCTTCGCAGCTGTCCGTAGCGTGAGAAGAAATACGAGGTACGTGGGCGACACCCGGTATATCCTCGTCGGAGTATATACGGCTGTATAGATAGGGAGACAGAGGGAGACCGGTTCCATACATGGCTTCCGAACGCTTCTTCTTGCGCTAAGACCGCAAGAGAGACAAGCATCAGCTGCCGTTTCCCTCGGCTAATGAGATGGAATTGGACGTGGCCGAGATTTTTCTAGACTCCGTCCACGAGGGCGAATCAACCGGGTCCCCGCATCCTCGCCTCGCCATCTAGTTCGCGACATTCCCGCGAGTGCGACCGGCGGCGCTCTTTGATACCAATCGTTTAATTGCGTCCCATTAGCCCCTGCCTGGGGCCTCCCCATGGCTGAATGCGGCCCGGGAACGAAAGTAGCGGCCTGAAAGAACGAGGCCCTCGTCCTCTGCCCGCTCTTTTGCTCCTATCTTCACTTACCATCCTTTGTCCCGCTCCTTTCCGTCCCGCCCGGACCGCCGCTTTTCTTCTCCTCCTTCTTCCACAGGACGGGCCAGCGCCGATGATGCGATGGTACGCGAGTGGCATCGTCCAACTTTTTCTCGCCGGCACGTTGGCGGTTCGTTATATCGGGCCCGCCATTGGGAGCCCTCCCTACGTGATGTGACGCCGTCGGAGATGGCGACCGGCCAGGCCCAACCTACCACTTTTTCCACCGGGGCCCTCTGAATACCGCGTTTCCTAAAGGCTCCACGTTCCACCTCCCCCCGCCCCACCCCCCTACCTCCCTCCCCCTGCCCCACTTTACTCTCCTCTTCGCTGTACCAGGGCCCTCGACTCCGCGCAGCCTCAATGGCCCTCCCCCGAATTACTCGGGTATAGCATCGATCGGGAATCATCCGCGATCGCGGATCTATCCTTCGTGGCTTTTGTACTTCTATCGAAGGATTCGTGGATGTGCCCGTTTTTGATTTTCATGGGACAGGATGTGTTATTGGAGCGATGGTTTTCTCGATTCTTGGGAAGTTTCTCCCAACAGGGATTGTTTTACTCGCAACGGGAGTCGTAGGGGTTTTCGTCGAATTCTGCTGGCAGGTCGGCTCGCTTCTTTCGGCTTTCATATCCCATTTTCTTCCTCCGTGTCGCATACCCAGCTGCCACGATGAAGCTATGCGCCGTGGAACGTGTAATGAGCGTACGTGCGATCGGCTCAAATAATCTGCACCACTCTGTGTACGTCCCATTAACTTTAATGATGGCTATAACGGGGATGAAGGGAGGAGCGAGGGGCGTACGGACGATCGCATCTTCGGCTTCATTAATAAACAATCACCGTTAAACTTTTACCCGGGCCTAATGGGTCACGATGTCACACACGCTACACCAAATAATAATTCACATCTAATCCAAAGGCCTTCCTCGTGTGCCATCGTAGTAACGACAGGTTTTTCTATCTTGTTTCAGGTAAGCATCGGGCCCACTCTTGTAAGATTAACATCGTGTGGTTAATGGCGGTACGAGTAAGTAGGGTTTTCAACTATTACCATCGTCTATACCCAACCAGGGCTGCACGCACCTCGAATTATATTATACTACTCGCCCTTTACCCACCGTGCCCTCAACAATGGCAAATATCGATCGGCCTAATCGGCATCTATTTACGAGCGAGCCGCTCGGCCGAAAGTTCATTAAGTCGTATCGCGGCACCGTTGACGCGCGCGGTGTGCGAACGAAATGCAGGCACCGATGTCATCTTTCCCTTCGGGTTAAATGGAAGAAACGCCGGGCAGCGTGAATCGGCAGGCCAGGTAGCCTTTATAAGGCGCAAGGGAACCTAGCTCGTTGGAGTCAGCACGACGGTAGCTAGTGAGGATTTATGATCCCCCTCTATCTTAGCACGGTTTCGTCGAGCAGCGCAACACGTCGGATCCCATCGGCAATGGGATTATATCGCATAGAAGGTGGCTGCTTGTATCGCATCAAGATAGGTAGATACCACTCCAGCTTCTCTCGGTACACAGCAGCAGCAGCAGCAGCAGCAGCAGCAGCAACGGCAACAGCAACAGTAACAGCGGTCGTGCCTTAGGCCCGCTCACGCTGCATGAGTTCCGTGACGCCCCTCTCCTCCGTCCTCATCCCCTTTGCAACCCTTTCTCCTTCCCCCTCCTTCTTTCTCTCCGCGTCGTATTCTTCTGAGTTTTATTTTCACTCAATTCCGGGAAGCATCGCGTACCACGGTGAAGGGATAACGGGTATGTAGTGGGAAGGGCAGGGAGAAAGAAACACGTACACGGGACCGGCGAAGAGCGGGGGGAGGGGAGGTCGAGGGGCGGGGGGAAAGAAGTCAGATACTCAGAGCAAAATGAAGGGAGGCAGCTGGGACAGTGGGGGACCGTAAAGCATCTCGGTGATTTAATTGCGTCTGCACAACGTCGAAGGATCTTTTGCTTTCCTGTAATTTGCAGTCCGTTCATTACGGAACAAAATAACCTCCTGAATCTTAATAAAGCCTGCCTTAATAGCCAAATTGGGTGTCTACTTAGCGCGAAGAGCGAGGGGGAAGGGGCGAAGGGGGGATCGTCTACTTTTGGAAGAGTACGTCTACTTTTGCGCGCTCTTGTTCAGTGTCATCGTTTTGATCATAGTGGTAGTATATTTCGATTATAGTCGGATGTATATTTATATTTTATTCCGATCTCTCGCTAGTATCTGGTTATATTAATGGTCGACGGAGAATCAGCGCGTTACTTGGTTTAATTAGAGATTTTGTTACGCATGTATAACGTACGATATTTATATACACTACGACTAGTCTTTGCTTTGCGTACCGATCTCCAATCTTGTTCGACTTAAACGTACAAGCTTTACTTCTAGCAATGTATAATGTAATCGCGCTTTCAAAGCGCGCTAGATACCACGACGATATACACGATCGACGTAAAAAAAAAGGTATCTACTTTGCTTGCCAATCTTCTTCACCGAATACAAGTAACATGGATTTCCAAGAAACCATTCGCACTCTTCGCGAATCAATTCTCTATCATCGTCAAGTACGAAAACGGCGGTACCTTGCCATTGATCGGTGCCCCAGTAATAGAGACATTTTCGCAGGCATATCAATCCTGGGCTCAAGGGTAATTAATGTCTGGCAAGACATCGGACCTCTGTCCGCGGGATATCGCGATATAAATAATAATAATTCGGTCGAAAAATGCCGGAACATCCCTCCGATGATTATCTGCTCGTAAATCCCAGTATAAAGATATCGCGAGTAAATTGCGAGCCGGCGCGGAAGGGTTTCAGGATGGTTTGCAGAGCAAGGGGGATAGACGCAGAAAACGAGAGACGAAGAAAGGTGGACCCACACGCACAAGGGGTACCAAACGTTTGACGCTCCTTCTCGGTCGGAAGTATTGCGGCGTGGCTGCGATGGTTATTGCAATATAGACGGGGCGGTAACAGACCAATCATGTGCCGGCTACTAATTTGCTCGGCTCAAACAGCTGCCGTTCTACCGCCTATGCGAAAGCCCAGACCCCTGGCTTATATTCCAAGTATATCTACCTCCGATCCTCGATCGAGGATTCGATCCCCCTTGGACTCACGCTGGGATATTCGATCGTCCGTGGCCTTCTTCGTTCCTCCTCGTGCTCTTATTCGACTCTCGTCCACCTTCTTTCCCTTCTTCTTCTTATTCTTGCTTCAGTACCCACTATCTACCCGCTAGCTGGACAAAACATTTCTTAATTGGGTTTCGTTGGGGAGGAACGTCCATCCGGCTCTTTCAGAGGGATCCGGCTGCTGCTCCCTCAATTATTTATTTATTTTTCTTTCGGCGTCAAATGTATTGTGAGGCGTACGTATAAGGCGGGTATACCTGTGCGCCGGCGGGGCACACATTCCGAACCAAACTTGTTCCGTAATCCGCGTCTGCGGTTAAGCCTGTGATATTTTATGCAAAGTAATTGTCAAGTTGCGTAATCGGATCGATGGACGTAGAGATGCGTAAGCGGAGATCGTTCTTTGTGAAACGAACCGGCGATCGGGAATGTGTGTATAATAAATCAGCCCCACACGAGTGAATGCATTTGGATAAAACGTTACGGCCCGCGGGGATAAATAAATGGATGCGGAGGCAATTTTATAATGCGCATAAGGGAAGTAATTCGGCGTATTATCGCACGCGCGTTCGGAAAATTTTGTTTTTTTTTCTCCGGATATTTCGACGATCTATAGATATTATTTAACTCGTCATTCCGCAAAGGTGTTTCGACGTGGTAGCGATTTGACCTTTTCTAGGAAGACCGCCCTCAGGTATGACTCACTTGAACGCCGTTTCGCCCCTTTCGATCCTGCGGAGAGTACGCGCGATTAACGACCATTAACAGTTTTGCGTCGCAATGCCCTCATAATTCACCGAGCCTGACAGTAGCTCTTACACTCCGCGAGCCCACGCAACTGGAGGCGCGTGAATAATGGCACCGCAAACGCAACTCTCGCGATATAATGAAATCCTGGGGCCAAAAGGATGGCCTCTTCTGTCTCGCAAATGACCTCAGGCTTCTATGATGTACAGCGCTAGGTATTCGCTCTCCTGACCATACTCAAGGCCCAAAGGTTCCAGGGTCCGCCCTACCCCTTTGTCAGGTCCATTTCGTAACCCAATTTGCAGATTGTTCTGCTTCCTTGACCATTGACTCGTGATTAAACGCATTTCTTTTTTACACGATTCTGGGTATTTTTAGCAGCATTACTCTAACGAAATTAGTTTATCGGGCCGTTTGTTTTTCTTTGTTAATTGATTATTTACCAAGCAAGAAGTCTGCCGCTTCCATTGTCATCGAAATGCAGTCCCGGGCACTAGCTTTATGCGTATACCGAATCCTATGACACTCGCCACCAACTTTCTCCTTTGTTCCGCATAGTTTTTTGTCCCATCCTCCGCTCGTTCTGTCTCCTTACGGCCCGACGTTCCTTACATTGTTTCCCAACTTTCTCCCGTATTTTCGATACGCGTTCCTTCCAGTTCCAGGGTAAGAGTCCGTGAAAAGGAGGGTACAAAAAACGGGCTACAAAAGAAATCTATTTTATGGCCTAGCGTGAGAATGCAGCTACGCTTCCGTTCTGACGTCTTTCGCCTCTGTGGATTTTCACGAGTTTCGAGAGACCGGACGCAATTGCAGGCGCAACAATTTCTAAAGTTATTTCAGGGGGGGGGGGGGTGGGGCGGTTAATGCGCGCCTAAGTTCGTAAAGTATACGATTCACCCTTAGTACACTCCGTCGTAGATTGACCGGCGGTTTAACATTTTACGGAGGGCGGCTTTCCGTGAAATATTCTTGGTGCTCCTAGGCGTCGGTAATCCAATAATGGCATCGATCTTTAAACACTCGGACCATTAGACTCGGTGTCAGTTTATTGGTCCACCCATCACGCCAATGCCCGAGAGAATTCCCATCTCTCTCCCGGCTATCCGTACTGCCCTTTGATTTCATTCTAATTACCCTTTGAATGCGCATTCAGCGTGCGCGCGCATGCGCGCTCACTCGGCTGCGGATTAAAAACGCGAGTACAATAACTTACCGGGGATCAATATGACTAACTTTCCGGGAACGATCGTACATCCATCCGCGTCTGTACCAAATTAAAGCGGACGTTTCGCCGGGTATTCGTTTCCAGGGAATTTCACCGTGGCCTCAGTCAATGCTCGCCGTATTTTGGTTACCCTGAAATATAGCCAATCTCCAGAATGCTCTTGTCTGACTTTAGAGCAGCCCCCTCCCAGCCCCGATCTTCAGCCCTCTCTTCTTACCAGGCGGGCGGAGCTGCCGTGCCGTAATACTCCGTCGGATATGCAAATCAATCCCGGAGTTCCCAATGATTTATCCAAAGGGCGCAATTCGTTTAAGTGTATCCTGATTCCATTTGGATTAGTTGGCCATTTTGGTTATTTGTAGGCCGTATAGCGCGTCAGGCGTGTGCGCGCACGCTGCTTCCTTCGATCGCCGAATTTAAATATAAGTAAAAGGCTCTAGTGGCACAATCCGGGAATAGCGCTTCGCCTTCTGGAGCTTGATTTGCCTTGCATGAAGCTTAGGCGGCCACCGAGGCCGCGGTTGAAAATTCGTTCGGTGCCGGTCTAGGTTGGGATGCCGCAGCGCGGCGTTTTTCCCTCCTCATCCCTCCTGCCGCTTGTGGAAAAACTGAGGGAAAGACGGAGAGCTCCGTTCTGAGCCTAGGCGCCGTCACGCCGACGTGGTCCCTCCTTTCATTGGCTTTTTGTTTTCTCGAACCTCCTTTCGCGTCCTCATCGTATCGCCAACCACCCCGAACTTGCCGTCCGTCCTTCTTCCACGCCCAACCTTTGCCTCGCTCACGTATCAACGCTGTATTTGCTCCACGGTTTTATGCAAATGTAATCAGATTGTTTGCTGTTTGCCCTGGCGTTTTGTAAACGCCGTTTCACGGTAATGTTAATGGGTACGCATGCGTGTTGGCGTTCTCATACTACGACGGACACCTCGATTCCTTAATCGATCGCTGTTTCCCGTACTTCGAGCGATAAACTTTCGGGCACGTAACCGAGGTACACGCTACTTCGATTATCATTTTACATCCCCCGCGGTTCGATCCGTATTATCCTTCTGGTATGAGGAATTTATCTTTACCCGCTACTTCGATGTGCGCATAGAGCCTTTGTATTTTTACAACGGTTTAATCAATTCGGATAAACTACGATGGCGGACGATTATTTTGGCGAAGTACTTTTACTGAAAAAGGGTATGGAGGTTTGAGTAGTGCTGCAGAATAGTCGAAATGTCGTTTCTAATTAAACAATTGATGTGCCAGGAAATAATTTTGCCTCGGCAATTAATGGTATGTAAGGTCGTACGCGGTATGTATATAATTATTCGAGGACTTTTATCGCATGTTTCGCGCAGCTGGCTTTTCCGCGTTCTTCCTACTTCTTTTTTCCCCCGATACGTCGAGGTAACATCGACCGAAACGGCCGGAGGTCGAAAACCTCGCGGCATCCACCAACACCAGTGATCGGTCTTGGTTGTAAAATCCTAACGACGCTTCGTGTAATTGCACTGACCCCATTTGACCGCGATAATGGCACCCTCCCTGCCTGTAACCTCTCGGCTTAGTCTCTCAGGAAGAAGCCTGTAATCGATACATAATGACGGACGTTGTTAGCACCATTAGTTTCTTTATCTGTCGAATGTTTGAATATCGATCATTGAAATTATTTCGCGAAGGATCTACCTATTAAAGCGAGCCTAAACTTCTGAACATTCTGCACTCGTATCGGATACAAGAATTTTAGTGTTAATAAGACAAATTCAAGGTTCATCCTTCTTGAATATGGTAAAGGCTTGTACCGCTGTGGTTGGCATAGAAAATGCCTCGAATTCTTGCCGTACTTTTTACTTACTCGTTTAATTTTCGAAATGCTCTTTTGAGGTTATTTACATAAGAGTCCAGTTTTCTAAGTAGCTTTCTAAATCAGTCGTTTTAATATATCGTAGAAGAATTCAAGGATTCTTACAGCGAAACAAATGTATAAAATCGACACTCTTTCCTAATCATCGTATCATATTTTAGTCTAAGTTCATTAAGATCTTTCGTTCCCTTAATCTCACTCAAATTTCAAAATTCTCCAATATCCTTAAACCAATACCACGAGATCCACGGAAATACCATAGATATAACCCTAGATTCCCTGCCACCTTCTCCTTCCCAGAGCATTCTCCACCACGAAGAAACCACTGCCTAGAGCCGCTCGAAGACGATTCGCCACGCTTCAAAATCGCAAGAGGGAAAGCGGAATACGCGAGGTAACCACCCTCGGGCAATCCTCCCTCCAGCACAACCATCAGCGATCGGTCGCGAAATCGTTCAAAACGGTGTCATTCCGCAGCCCATTCCGATGGATTCGCATTTATTATCAGCAATTTAACTACTTCAACATCGCGCCGGCAGGGCTATAAATATCAGCTACCGTAGCCGGGAGAACGATCGGTGTTGCGATAGGGATGCACTAGATCGCGGTTGCACGACTCAGCGACGAGGGCACACAATGAAAGGGGTGGCGGGTGAGGTGTGGCCGAGGCAGAAAGAGAAAGAGAGCCATAGGGATACCGCGGAGGAGGGATGAAGCTCGCTGGGAGGGTGCTGGGGCCCGAGGGTATGGGCAGAGGGAAGGAGAGAGACGGAGAGAGAGAGAGAGGGAGGGAGGGAGGGAGGCAGAGCAGGACGATAGAGGCACCGGCTACAAGTACAGTTGGCGGCAGTACGCTAGAGGCTATACTTATATCTATGGGCGGTGGTGCATGGTGTGCCATGATGGCAGTAACTCCGGAATCCCGGGGCTTAAACTCACCTCGCGCCGAGGATCAGTGGGGAAACTTCCCGTACCGCGGCTTAAAGGCTTCGTGGTTGCTGCTCCCTTGCTTTCCAGGGACCGGGAGCAACTTTTCGCCATGTTAATGGGCACAATATGATCATACGCGGTACGCTCGCGTATTTATACGCCGTCCTTCAGCCACTCGTCTTAGCCTCGAATTCTTCAGATCGACGATACGTTTTTTCCTCCCGCTCGAAGTGAAGAGCTATGGCCGTGGAAACTGGGAGTTTGATCTTCTGCCGTTCTCAGAATTATATACTTTTTCTATTGGAAGATCGTTGAAGAGCATCCAGCGCTAATTTATATAAATATCTATTACTTTAAGATATAATAGAATTTTGTTGGAAGTTGGAAAAATGCGGGGTAGTATTATGTAAGTTCAATTGGGGATATTAAAATCTTTTAAATATTTATTCAATTGGAGTAATATGAGAAATTGGATAAAAACCCTTTACTTTATGCCGTGGCGTTATTTTAATAAATGCAGATTGTAATTTTTATATAAACAGCAGTAAGATCAACGTGGTATTATATCTCTCGATGAGGGATTTTATATTTATATCGCGAAAAGTATTTAAATACTTTAGGCCATTGGCATCGCCTCACATCTGCGATATTTGCAGGTCGCGAAAGAGATGCATGCCTGCTAATAAAGACATTAATACCGAATGGAAAGGAGTATCTTGATGTGCCGGAAGGGCAAGCGGGATTTGAGTTTGGGATAACGCTTAAGAATAGAACGGCCGGTCACGACATGAATAACATTTAAAAATAAAAGACGAGAGCACGACAAAAGTGCCTATTGCTTATTCATAAGACCGCGAAAGAGTATTGCCTTCTTGTTGAATTTATAGACCGAAATGCGCGCATAACAAATGGGATTGCGGGAGATTATGCAGGACGTAAGATACAATGTCGAATATCGTATCCTCATCGGAATAGGTTTTGAAACGTTCTTTTATCGAAATTACACCGACTCTATCATTTTTGGATTTTCATTATCATGGCGCTCCTATGTTGTAGGTATATAAAATTAAAAAATTCACGTTATTCTATGACGAACGTTGCAAAAACAATTTTTTAAAAAAAATAATCGAAAGAAATTTGTTCGCTTGTTCAATAAGCTTAAATTCGTTATTGCCCACGACATACGAGCTTATATGCTAAATTTCGGCGAAGTTTCGACCACTCAGCGTGATCCTTTTTAAACTATAAGTAAAATTAAATATAAGTATTATTAAAATTATTAAAAATAAGTATATCAAGTTTCACACTAAAATAATAGTATACGCTTCTTAAATTAATGACAAGAGTTATTCAAAGAATCATCATAGTTTGAAAACCAGATTGCATGAAAATTTGTTTAAGAACATACCTTTTGAATTTAGATTGTTCGTATATAACGAATAGATTAAGAAAGAAGTTTGTTGAAAAGAAACCTCGTTAAATCCGGTGGTAGCCGCCGATTCCTCGCCGGGGACAATTAGCCGCGATATTTTTACCCCGTCTCCAATTATGATCTCCGCTAAAAGGAAGACATTCGTTTTACGCGAAGTCGCCCAAAACGAGCGGCAGATGTTGGCGGTGGCTCCTTTCGAAAACCAAGTCCTGTGGGGATTTCTGCTTGACATCCATAATGGTGCCACCCTTAGGAAACCATGTTCCCGCAGCAAAAAGGGCGAGTCGAACGATCGGCAAGCGGCCGCGTATCGAGTTACTCCTGCATGGTGCTCCAATAACAACCGCCCACATCCGCAACAATTCCCCTGATTAGCTCTCTGCCGGCTTACAATTTGCCAATTTATCCGAAAAACTCGTAAAGCAGCAACGGTGCCATCGCGGTCAGTATGTGCCATGCATCCCCCGCCATATGCAGGGCACATCCCTCGTATATATTTCGGCTTTCCCCTCCTACCTCGTTTAGTTCTGAAAGGACTCTGGTCCATCGATAATTCGAACCGATGCCTTTGTCGAATATCGCTGCAATATACTTATGTCGATCATCCGAAGACCGGATATGCGTTCGATTCGAATGGGGCTCATCTTGTAGAAGAGGATAACATCGTTATACCTATCCAGGATGTGTTCTATGATATGGTGTATATGTCTATTCATGTAGATTCGTCGAGTAGGAAAGTTCGAGCGCTCGCTAAATGCTCACAGAATTCCATATATATATATTTCGTGAAATGCAACACGCAATGCGAGAATTGATTGGTATGCAAAGCGTGTTTTTTTTCTCGACTCGCAAAGCACTAGTTCTAGAGAAGTGAGGAGTAAAGCGTGTTTCTTGATGTGAAGTATTCGGTACAAGATCGTTGGTTCTGTTTTTCTCGAGAAAATGCGACTGAAAGGGATATTATTTACATACCTTTGTCGTTTAATTGTGATTACGGGTCGCCCAGTTGTATATTACTCTTCAGAAGTGTAGTTCGCGGCAGGATAAATCGCGTGTGAGGGTCGTTTTCGGTATAACCGTGAAATTACGGGAAGAAATTGGTGCGCATTAGTACCTTCGAGAGTCTTCAATTCGGCTGAAAACGCCACATTCGCGCAAACCATGGTGTTTGTTTGTCATCTGTGTTATAACTTCGTTTGCAGCCATTGATTACGGGCCGGGCACGCGGTGCCTTATCTTCCCCTTACACGCCTGGGGATCAGGATCCCCCAGCCTTGAAATATCTCGTACAACCGCAAAATTAATATCTGTTGGTCCAATATCATCCGTCGACCACGCAAACTTAGAAGCTCTGCCTCGTCTGCAGCTTAATACCCGGCAAAGGTACGAACGACTGGAATTACGCACGTACGGCTTTATTAAACGACGCGGTCTGAATGCGTTTACTCATCATCTTGGTGAATTACAGGTTTCCTTTTAAGGATAGCCAAGAGCTGATATAATTCCATCTCTTTATTTCGATCCGCACTATCCTGTCCCAATTGCCATCCTGGAAATGCAGTCGTTTGCACTCAATATCCAGGCGTAACATAACAGGTAGTATTTCATAAATCGCTGAGCATTTACTTCAACCCTTTTCCTGAAGCTTCGCTCGGACAAAGGTTAAATTGTCTATAAGTACCTGTCGATATCCCGCTACGATCTTGTAGAATGATAGGAGGATCGATTACAACTTAAACAATCCTGATTATCAAATACTAACGTAACGAAATGCGATTCAAGATATGTGCTTTTGTTTTAAACAATCCAACCAACCTTTCAACGTTATCGCTCAATTCCTTCGCGTTTTTATACGACTCTTCGCTAAGATTAGTGTCATATACACCATTTAGATATATTCATAGCTTCATATCGTTAAGTATAGGCAAAATATATATTTTAGTCGCAAGTAGCCCATGAAATGAAGAATAATGGGTAAATCAAGAGCGCGAATAGCCTAAAATTCATCAAAATAAACGTGGATATTTCGCGCATCCGCATAAATAAGTTTGCAAGACGATGGCCAACGGAAGCCGCGCTACATAATAAATGTAATAATCAAGGTTCGGAAATATTCGGCTCACGGATGATGCGACGATGATGATCCGCCATCTCACCGCAACTTGGGAGGTCCGCTCTTGATATCCCCCCTCCTCGACCCCTCACTTGGCCTTCCATCCATTTCTTCTTCGTACACGCTTCACTCTTTCGCTCCCCCTGGGCCTTCACATTCCCCTTCTTCCGCCACCATCGCCGGATCCTTCACCTCTCCCTCCAAGAGCCCTCCATCCCTCTTTCTTGCCCCTCGCTCACGTCCTCATCCCGCTCGTGCCTTCGCCAATCCCTCTTTACCATCTTCCTCCTTTACCTTCCACCGCCCCCTCCCCTCACTCTCTCTCTCTCTCTCTCTCTGTCTCTTCCTCTCTCTCTCCCTCGGCCCTCGTCTCTCCTTCTCTCTCGCGCCATCTTCTGCAGCAGGTAAACGTCTATTCTCCTCATCGTCCTGGCCGGAACATACCCACGGGAGAGCCGATCGGCCCCGATCATATTTTTTGCATCGAAGCGGAAGAAAATAAGACGTCCAGAAGGTGGTGGCGGGCTTCATTCCTTCGCGACATGCACGATAGTTCGAAGACGAAGATTATGCAGGCAGTTAACATGGTTTCTAAAGTTTAACACCTGGTTACCACTGAGCCGCCTCTCCCATCTGCGTTTAATCGCACCGGACTTGTGCGGTGATGCTCTCGATCCAGGGCGAATCGCATGATCATGGAAATATGGAGGTATAATCAATGCCTGGACAAACTCGAGCGATCGTAGTTCGACAAGGGCAATTGTGCACCGAGGCGAACTTGGCGAACGATTCTTTTCGAATATCGAACCAAGCGCTGAGACAACGCAGGGAGCTTCATCCCTCTTCCTTTTCCCCCATTCGCATTGCCCCTTCTCCCCCCTCTCCCTCTTCCATCCTCGCATAGGGTACCTACTTTTCTTAAACACAGATCTCAGGCCGAAACGAGTTCTCCTCGATTATTCGCCTAAAATCGCCGAGTAAAACTTTAATTTCGGCCCGCCGCAAATTACGCGCTGCTTTCGCCCGGCGATTAATTCAGCGGGGTTAGAAGAGCGTAATGCGAAGTGAATCAAAGGGTTTGGGGGGAAGAAATAAAAGGCGTGGCAGCGCGGAGCCTCGCGGGGAGAGGGTGTTTGGGTTAATCTTTGGCCGGGGAGTGCCAGGGGAGAGGGGTAGGCTGGTTTCGACACAAACGCAAGCGCTGCATCGATAAACGTAACGTCGGTAATAACCGGCAATTTGCGAGAAGGACTTTTAGTTAGGCAGCGCGCGTACCTCGGAATCCGTGAAGACCGGGGATAAGGGCGAGGGAACGATGGGGGGGGCAGGATGGTAGGGTGAACACGGGGTGAAGAGTAGCGGAGAAATGGTATGGGCAGCGCGCTACTCGTTGGGATGGGAGTAATTGCTATGAGAGGGGTTGCTTGCCCGCGTCTTACCGGGATTTTGCGACGATATTGCTGATATAAAACTAGCTGACGATGGAGGGGAGGGGGGGGTGAGGATGGAGATTGCTTCGAAAAATGAAGAATCGTGCTTGAAATTGTCAACAAACGGCGGCCCTTCCATTATCTTTTTGTCTTCCGAGAAGGACGAGGATTTTGTTACGTTGGCCGTCTAACGAGGAGAGAAGCGTAACCGAAACTTACGTAATAACGCAGTGAGCCTTGGAAATCACATTACCTTCTTTACTTTATGCCGGTAATCTTGAAGTTTTATATGATTTCGTAAAACTGCGAAGGAAAAAAGTTAATTCGCTGCAGGTCGATGGGGTGTATTCTAAATTCTCCAGCAAAGAGTCATTGATTTTGGCTTTTGGATCTTGGAAGATGAACAAATCGACGGTGCATGGCGGTCTTCTAAATCCTAATCTTACTTTCGAGAGCAAAATAAAGGGTTAATACGATTGTGGTCATTTGTAAAGTCTGTTATTCTGTTCTGTTATTATTAACGTAAAATTTGTTTCGTTATTATTAACCTTATATCGTGGCTGCATAAATGATCGTTATGTTAACTGGATGCACGAGAAGAAGACTGGTAACTTTTGACAAAGGGAAAGACCAGTTTCTTCGCCGAACAGCGAATATATTATGCAATAATACCGAATCAGATCGAGCGCGTCGAAGGCTCAACCGTCCATGTGGAAGAACTAAAAATATCTCCGTAACGACTTAAGCTATCGGGCTTTGAGTGGCCTAATAAGTACCTACGCTTCAACCTCTGTACTCCGGCACCACGTGCACGTTGCTATTATCAGTTTACAAATACGTTGAACGGCCTTGGAACATATACCTCGGTTTCGTTGAAAGCAAATGGCGTATAAACCGTCCGTAATAACAAGGTACAGCACGCGAAAGGAAAATGGAATGTTGAAACAAGTAACGCTCTAAACGAAGCATTGATTTATGTTAACCGATTATCTTAACCGAATTACATTCCCGTAAACGGAATAAAAGGATCGAGAAATGTGCTGATCGCGTGATTTTCGTTGGTAGGGCATATCGCGCTTGTTTTTCGAACAAATTGGGAGAAAATCTTTTTCGTTGCACGACACAGCTACGAGGCGATCAATTACGTTAGCGGCCCATGGAAGTGATTGCGAGTAGCACCGGCATACGTATCTTCACATATTACAGCCTATCCGGCTACTCTAGCGAGCAGCGCGGTTCGCACGTTATCTTAATGCATTTAAGATAGTACTGATTTTATTAATGCTTTGCCGAGCACAAATTAACCACACTTGGTTAAACGCACGAAATTAAGTATCCTCGTTGAGTATACACCTACGTGTGTATACTCACTCATTTGCATATGGCCTAACATATACAGCGAGAGTCAGGCGGTCGTAAAAGACGGTATTATCTTAATAACCAGATTGCAATATCAAACCCAAAGGGATATTTTATTTCCGCGTGAGATTTTTAATCTCCAGTCAACATTTTATGCGTACGGAAGCGATGTAAATAAGGGGCTATATATTTGTGCCTCCACGGTTGCAGGTAACTAAAGGAGACTTAAGCGCTCTCAAAAGGACCATTTCAACTTTTATAACTATTCCTCTATCTAAATGCATTTGATCTTTCCGTCGCAGCCAATCGGGTTGATTAATTGAAAGATGGAAAAGGAGAAATCATGGTGTACCCTTCGAGAAACACTTTGCCAGGGTTATGGTAATCAACTACAAGTTCTGTAATGATAATACAAGACATTTTTATTGTCTTTCGTGTAGTAAGTACAATGTCTCGAGTGTTTTTAACGTATTCACGATAAATTACAGGGGTAGGTTTCTCGCTCTTTGTGGTAATAGTATTAAAAAATCGTTCTATTCGGGTGAGGAGGCTCTTTACACAAATATTTATTCAAAAACGATGTTTCGATCGCCTCAGCGCCTTCCTTATCAAGCTAAGGAGAAAGAATAGAGAATGACAACCTATTCGAGCAATACTAAAATAAAAAAACACACGTTATAAATCGGAATGTGCATATAACGTGAGAATAGAACGATCTCTTAACAGTTGCAGTGAGCTTGACGCGTAATGATATTACATCCCTTCCCGTCAAAATTCCTCTATCGATTGCTTAACACTAAACTTACCAGCCACTTTCTCGACGTATTTATACATACCAGGTACATCCCTAAAATAAAAAAAGAATACCAAGAAGAAATCTCGATATAACGATCCATACTCTAAGGTGGAATCATTGGAAACCTCAAAAAATGCCTCTTACGAAGTACAGAAATTTTTCTAAGAAACGACCGATCGGTCATTTTGACCGCCTCGGCCGGTCGGTTTAGTGTTAATAACCAATCGCAAAGAGTCATTCCAGAATGGGCGTGTCGGGCCACCGTGACATACCGCAAATCGCGATCCTTTGTGTTCTTTCGGCATTATCCGCTCGGTACACGGTCAGGCGGTTTTTGAAGTTGCTCACGGTAAATTCAGCTTCGGATATTAATGGGTTAATAAGGTCGGTCTGCGCGACACGGTCGCACGGACGGACCGAGTTTAATCTGTGGCCGGCGTGCGGAGCACTTTATCGTCAATCCGGCAATCGCATAGACAGGATAATACTTCGATGTGCTTTATGTAACCCCTACGGAGAGTGTTCGCGGTGTACGAGCAAATACACCTCGCTCTCGTATTTCGCGATCCCATTGTATTTACGATAAAGTCGTCGTGGCAGCGGCGGCGGAGGGTACGGCGGGCCCGGTTGGTTTTCGACGGGGCGAGTTGAGTTTTTGCCGCAATAAAACGCGCCTATCTAATCAAGCCCAGACAAAATTGATGGGCCGCCATTATCGCCGTTATGGAATGCGCGCATCTATCACCGGGCCGAAGTGCCGCGCCGGGAAAAGGATTTTCCTATTGTGACTGGGATTTTGAGGGGGAGCATGGGGGGCGGGAAGTACCTCTTTTTACAATTCGATACCCACTCCTCCTGGATAACCCTCTCCGGTTCTTTGCACGAGCACGGCTCGACATCGTATTCTTCGCTGTCGATGCTTCGCGATCCCCGTGAATCGGTCAATTCTCGACTGCCTTTCCATTGTGGACGGTAAGGAATGCGACTTTGAGAAATCATTTCGATGGAGCTTGGATTTTGAGGTGGAGCTGAAGTGTTCAAGTCGCGGTGTAGGTTGGCTAATGTAAAAGAGATTAAACGTGTTTGGACCACGGTGGATGAGTAAGCGAGATTGTTTCGGGATGGTATATTTATGTCGGTTGAAAACTGTAGAATGTCTCAAGACGATGATTAGGATGACCGTTTTCGTACGTGCAAGACGTGTCTCTCTTAAACGTCTAAAATATACCTTGTATTTTTATAGTGGCTTACGGAATATTAAAAGTAGGTAGAAGCGAGAAGCAGATTTTTTCGGTGATACTTGCAATCCTCGTTCTTTCAAGAGAAAGCAAGTCTAAAGATTACAGGAACATTGAACGTGACTGTTATAAGATCAATACTGAGAGCGCTCGTTTATTATTAATAACATGATATATCAAAAAAAGAGATATTCGCAAATATCGTATCACCAATAAATACAGATATACATCTTCGACGGTACACCACGCGCATTCCGAGAAATGAGTAAAAAATGATATATACGTTTTAAACGTAACCCGTGATTACAGTGTTTATTACTATAAACAAGTCAAATCGTGAGATACGTCGGTATGGTGCGGTATGTTTTTGGCGATTCCTGCTTCCAGAGAATTATTTAATATTTAGTACTTTACGACCCGGTACATTGCTCGATGCCGCGCGGTCGCATCCTTTTTTCGTACCTCACGGGCGTACATATAAGGAAGACACATTATGCTTTTTCCCAGAAATCCGTGTAGTTGATTTTGACATCGTTAATCACCCTGGTAACGATCCGGTGCGTTAAAATTCGACGTGTATCGGACGAAAGCCGAAGGCGAAATTTATTGGCAGAACCTGCATAGTGGCCAATCCGGCTGGCAACATGGCGCGTTGGTGAAAAAGAGGGAATGGTGGGGGCAATCGGCCAAGGGGGGTGAGGGTAGAATGAAAAAAAGAGTCTCGTCGCGGGGGCCGGCCCCGCGGGGACTAATTTTTGTTTTCCCTCTTTTCCTGTAAGTGCTCCGCGTCCACCTATTTCTCATAAATTTGAATTAATTTACATGCATTTGAATTTAATGCACCGCCATACTTTATCAAAGCAATTAAGCTTTTAAGCGCGCATTTGCATTAATCCAATGTTTACAATTACAGTACGGATCTCTTTTTCGCACGGAAAGGCAACCGCGTCACCGGCTGCGTGACTGGAAAATATGCGTCTGTCTCTACAATTTTCGGCATCTATTAATAGGATTATGAGCTTTCCGAGATAGGTATTGTGTAAAGGTATTCGGATATTTGTTCATTTTATAGATAGTTTCACCAGAGGTCTACGGTTTAAGATGAGTACCGAGTAGTGAGTGACTTACAAGAGAGTGGATTTCAAACTTAGATTTTTCTACACGAAGCTTTGATCTTATATATTTGAGCTTATATTTAACTATTTGAATTAACAGCGCGTAGTTATTGCCTTCTTAAATATGTTCAGTAAGTTTCTTTTTTCTCCAAACACGTTCTTCAAGGTGCGTTGAAGAAAAGAATGATTCAAGAAAGTTTTTGATGGTAAAGTACGTCCGAAGTTTATGAAATAATTAATATTAAACAAGTAAACAATATCATAATCACAACGATAGCGCGAGTATTTTATTGAGAGATATACGTCGAGCTTTTTGCTGCGCAGTCACTCGATTCCTCGGGGATATGGTGCCATAGCGGATGGAAGTTGGAATTTCCTATATGGGGAATCCGCTGTCGAATATGGCGCATCACTTCTATATATTTATCAGTGATATGCATACCCCGTACTTAATAGCTCGAAGCACGAGTTAAACAGCCTTGTCAAAGTTATCGTATAATTTGAAATTACTTGAAGTAACGGATTAAATTCTATCCAAGAGAGATGCAGAAAACGAAGGCGGCAGCTTCTTAATACCTAAAGCTCTAAGCGAAAACAGGTTTGTTCGCAGTCTTCGCTGCTACCGGTTGAGTTTTTTGCGACATGGAGCGTTTAATGTCGTACTGTTACGTACTGAAAGGATTAAAAAATGAACCGTGCATTTGGGTTCACATGGATGGGCATGTGCAGGTAACATTTTCCGCGGGCCGCAAGGACGCATTAGAGACCATTAGCGCTGAAAGGCTATCGCTCATTAAGAAGCGTATAAAGAATAAACTACTTCCGTGCTATGAATTATTTAATAGCCCAGTGATTAAGTGGCCATAATTGGTCGGTTATGAGTACGCGATGCGCCTCTCGATCGCTTTTCAATTATCTATGCAATTAATCCTAATAATTTACGAAGGCCGTAATCGATGCGCAAGGAGATGTTATTGTAGGTGGAAAAGATGCTGCAAATAAGGGCACCCATATACAAAATCACATTACTATTTATACTCATCGGGTAATCGCAAGGGGCATAAAAATGATTTTTAAAACAGTGCACGCGATATTTCCGTTTATAAAATACCGGGATTTATAATTACAAGACGATTTGCATAACTACTGTGTAGCTTCTAAATCGACTTCAAACTCTAATCGAACTGATTATGCAATCAGGATGGTAGAAAATCGATCTATTTATCCTGTCTTTCATCAATCGTATCTCCGACTCTGTAATCTTCATAGACTTTTCTATCGATCTTAGATTTATACCTTTCCCATAAAAAAAGGACTCCTTTCAAATGCAAACACATAAATCATACAACTAAGTGACACGCCAAATGAACCTAACCCAAACAGAAATACTGTCTATCCTTCCACATTCTTACACCTTTGTAACACTTAGAAAGCGTAAATTTCGCACCACCATTCCAACTTGTACATCCCAATGTATCTTGTTACGGGCTTAAACGCAAAATTGGCAAATATCTGGAAACGTTGTTGCAATTCGGCCAGTTGTTCCCGCTTTTAGCACTGCAGAGAGAGAGAGAGAGAGAGCGGCTTCTTCCGAACAGCGGTTACCTTCTCAGCGGGTCGGAGCAACCCTTGCACCGAGGAGGCTATACTCGTGGGGATGTTGGTAGATTCAAAGGCGGTCAGTACAGCATTGTCGGTATGATTTATGCTGATTAAGACTGTGGTAGCGAACGCTATCGCCAACTTGTAAGTCATGAGCAGGTAGAGGGCAACTCGTGAGTTGCAAGGTGGCTGCGAGCCGCGGTAACAGCGTGACAGTGTTGCGCGCGGTAATTTAGTGCGCACCAAGGTTTCTCCTGTATAACGCATTTATACGGGCTTTCCCCCTCTCTCTCTCTCTCTATCTCTCTCTCTCTCTTGTTACTCTTCCTTTTACTCTTCCCTTGGACACGGCATAGGTATAAGGTTAGTACCTATAGCTATAATATAGGGAGTGAAGCGAAGCCCTATTCAAAGCAGATGATTCAGTGGCCGCTGCTGCGCCCGGATAAGATCTCGAAACGCGCCGCCTCGTCCGTCTTAACAGCGGCCCTGGCCAACCTGTAACCACGTAACCTTCTAAAGAACCAATCTTTCTCCATTTTTCCTGCCCGCTTCGAGGAGACATGGACGAATTCTGTGTCAAAGGTTCCACTCCTCGGATCGCTCGGGAGCCGTATTTGCGCCCAGTGCTTTGCATACTCGAATGGTGTTCCCTCTGTAGGTTAATGGCTGCGAGCGAGTGTGGGAAAATTAGAGTAGTGGGTTAACGTCATGAGCATTACGATCCTTTGGCGGGGGCGGTTGATTTTTGTAGCAGATACGGCATCGTTTTGGCCAAATGCTCTTTAACCCTCGCGGTCCAAGCTGTTTTACGCGTTCTGCCGTGCCAATCCGTTAAGATTGCGGCTCTGATTCACGCTGTGGTTTATAATACGGGATAAGCGTATAAAAAGGTTTTTTTAAAAGCGCATGGCGAGTAAGTACTTAATAGGTACTTTCTGTTGTGTAATATCGATGATGAGGAATCTGATAGAAACTATTTCGTCCGTTAGCATACGTATTGCGAGTAAACTTTGGATTAAAATTAATCATATCTACACCACGCTTGTATAATTGGTCGGTTAAAGTTCTTCAACTACCCTTTCCAATCGGATGCTTCGTATAATAGAGGAAGTAACGCTTAACTACGAGTGCTAAGATAGCGGATGACGTGTTCGACTGGATAAACGCGGATTAAATAAGCCCGTTCCTTCTATTGAAAGCGAACTTTAAATTAGGGATGCGCGACGCATCGAATTCCTATGGTTTTGAAGGAACACGGAATGAGATTTCTGCGGAACCGGTTCACGCATTGAATTCGTTACGTTACCTCGTTATTCTTTATTTTTTTTCTTCTTTTACTTCCTTTTCAGAGAAGTGGATCCTTCCCCTTTTCGCGACGCGTCCAGAAGTCGAAGGGGCGCGGATATAACTGGCCCAACCGAAGTTTGGGCCAAATTCTAAAAATAATCACTTATCTTGGGAAGCGGAAACTGCGATCGGCGGATTTTTTAATATGCCAGAAAAGTTGCCGGAGGAGGAACATTTTTGGCAGCGTGCTCGCATATCGCGGCACGCGGATATCGTGAATGGAGTAGCCGGAGAACTAGTTTGCTCTAACTTTCCTGATTTATGCGAGTTCATTATTATTTTCGCGCGACGGAATAATCGCGGCCCGCGCGAGAAGCGAAAACTACAACTGGAGTACGTTGAATAATGGAGCTGATTCCTTTTTTTTCCCCCTCCCTCCCCCCCTCCTCCTCCTACCCGCGCCGACTCCTCATTTCGCGGCGCTTATTAATGGGAGTTACAGGGCGGTGATGCCGGCTGGGAGAGGGGCGTGAATAATATACAACCGTTATTGATCGGCCACCGTTTCCGTCTGTTTGGTAAAATAGAAATGTAACTAGTCGGGGAGCAGCGAATTAAACCGCACTTTTGCCGCGTTTCCAAAAGGGCAAATCGTGCCACGACTAACTTGACATTCTGGTCGATGCGATGTTTTACCGACCAGACGAGAAGATGTGCAGGTGACGCGCGATTTGATCGTAAACAGCAGAATTTGAAAAATATTAATCATTAATCTTTTCCTATAAATGTTCCAATGGCTGTTATCTTGAAAGTCTTTTTAAGTCAATTTATGCAATTCGCTATTCGTAATTTCTTTGAAATAAGATAATGACCGAAGTTTATGAATGACACTGGCTTTAAGTGTTATTGTCCTTTTATCTACATAAATGCCACGTCCTTCTTCTTTGAAGTAGCTTTTATCTTTGGGAAGTAACAAAGTTCGCGTAGCAATATGTAAATGTGTTCAACAGAGTATCGTGTTCAATTTGGCAATTAAGTTTTTTTTTTTATTACAAGTTCTGCTGAATTTTGGTCGCTTATTTCATAAATCGCTAATAAAACTAAAGGTAACAGCAGAAAAAAAGAGAGAGGGCTTCTATAACAAATAGTAGCTGTCTCAAAAAAATACTAAATCATTTTTCACGGCGCGTATATCGTCTTACAACTCTTCCAAGACGATGACTCATAAAATAACCTATTATCCCGCACGTCCACAAAGAAATATCCAAACGCTATCGACGACGAAGAAATGACCATCAAACATTCTCCAAAAGCTCCAACAAGAAAACTTACGATACCCACCTGAGCAACCCCTAACTTCTCTCGAAATACAATAAAAATCCGGAAGTGGCATTAAGAGCGACAAAAGGGCCTCGACCAAAGTCACGCCCATCCGAGCGGCTTACTTTCAAAAATGGAATTTTCCCTCGCACGTAAACGCGCCCCGGAGGTTTTTCGGCCTACACAGCGCCATTACTTCGCTCCAGCTTGCCCCCCCCCCCCGGCCGTCATTCTGATTTCAAGCACCGGGCGTAAATTGCACTCCGTGAAACTCCGCGATCCTTCCTTCGCAGTGATCGTTGCAATCACTAATAATTGTATGCTCGGCCGTTTCACGACCTTTTTCGAAAACGCACGCCGGGAGAAAGAGTTCTCGGCCGTCCCGGGGTAATCATAGTTTCTTGCGGGTAAGCGTGATGGCGTCCTGGTCGTTAGAACCGGCTCTCCCCACTGCCGATCCACGCTGTATACATATTGGTGGGGGTGGCCCCCCGGTGGCCCGTTCGGGCATCCACGAACCTCGGTACCGATGCCCTGGGCTTCGTGCCTGGCTACGAGCTGGAAAAGGGCCGCCGTGCTAGATCGGTAGGTCCCTGGGCCCGCTGTTATATTATTGAATCATCGGCCTCCATAATTGGCGAGTCCTACAAGTTAAGTCATTAAGTCGGAATGGGCCGCTGGTTATTGTGTGGGTCTGGCCAGGATAGAGCGTCGCTCCGAAACTTCGGGGGATTATTTTTAGAACGCCATTTTGCTGAAAATTGTGGAGCATGTTTTAAAGGCCGATCACTGTAAGGATAAGGTATCTGAGTTTTGTTGGGTATGATCTAAGGGATTTAGGAGGCACACCATTGTGCAGAGTCATTTCAATGTTGATTATTGTAGATTTTTTATGTTGATGGTGGAGATAGTTTATGTATAATGAGAGAGGTAAATAGGTAGGGGGATATTGATAGAGGTTTTTATTCCTTCTTAGTGTATCGACTTAGTAGTCCTTAGTCGATAATGAGCCGAAGTTCGAAGCTGTCAGAGGGATGTTTCAAGGATTAACCAGCTGTCATTGTGCAAGCGTGTCTTTTTATACGGCGAAGACAAGGTAATAAAGGCGATGGTAGTGAAATCAATTTGTGAATATTGAATCGCGCAGGGTAGTATTCGTCGGGTTGAGCATGTCGGGTGATCATCGTAGAATGCTCTTGCTAAGAGATATGAATTATACATCCGTGTCTACCTGTTCGTAAGGAGGATAATGCTGGTTCAAGAATAAACACCGCATCCGCGGCCTTCCTACGCCCAGCGATCCAAACTTATTATCTTGTTTTGAGCTCGCAAGCGGCCGTAGATTTTTCCCCTCCGTCCTCGTACTAAATATCGCTAATCTATTCGATGGCCCGCGTTGACTTTGAGGAATGTATCGCCGCACATCCAGACATCTCGCGCGGTACGCACCTTATTTATAATTTCATCTTGGATGGCAAATTTATACGCGAACCGAGGTGGTGCATTAACCAACGCAGCCCTTTGTGAGCGCAAGACGAGCGTGCGCGCGCTCTCCTCGTGTTCTTTCTTCGAGGTCTGTGCCCATAGAGTTGGAAATAAGGCGGCAATAAAGCATATGTAAAATATATTCTGGAATTCCTTTTAGGACGCAGATATATGGGTGGTTGGTGGGCCGGTTGCCCGCTGGTAACCGTGTCCCCCTTGCACGTCCAATGGGGAATATACACGCGTGCCCGTGCGTATGCGTGTACCAAGCGCGTGAGCTTATAGATGTGAGGCGATGTAAGTAAGACAGACGATCCGTTTCGTTAGAGGGTGTCGCGGGGTTACCCACCTGTATCAAACCTTCTGCCACCTTCCTCTCCTTCGAGCCTCCTCCCCGAGGCATCCTTTTTCGTCTTTCCGGCCATTTCCCGTATTTGCTGCTTGTTTTTGGATAACGATTTGCCCGAGCGCGCCCGGCATAATTCTCGGCGAGGCCGCCGCGGGCAAGTGTCAAGCTCTACGAACAAAAGTCCTTTGTACGCGTTTAGCGATTCGGACGTTTTATAATAATTCCGCGCGTATATCTCCGCCCCGATCGTATCTGGGAATGAAATAATATGTACGAAGCATACCTGTGAGATAATTAAGGAAATAATAGGAGGACGTCTCGTGGCCTTGTTCCTCGTTCACGAGGAAAATCCACGCGGCACGCTTATTCGAACTGTAAGGGAGGTGGTTTTTTCTCTCCTTTATTCGGACCATCGGTCAAGGAAAAGAGAGGGACTCAATTTTCCGGCGCTGGGAGCACTCTGGGATAAGAAGATTCTCAAAGTGAGTCAGAGGAGCGATCTACGGTACGGGAGACCGAGAGAAGAAAGATCGCGGCGTCGGCCGGTTGGCGAGAGAGAGAGAGGGGCCGAAAAAGAAGGAGAAAGATATACGGAGCCGCGAGGTGTCGCCTTACAACCGGCTCGGTTCGCTTACCTACGAAGCCTCTTTTGCATGCCATCTCCTCCACCATCTTGGCTCACGCTGCTCCTTTTGCGCTCCGTTCCTTGGAACGTCCTCCTCCTTCTTCCCTTTTGCTCGCAATGCACCGTTGCGTTCGGTCTTTGCATAATTATTACAGTTACCACGAGTAGCAGCTGGGTCGTGTAGAAGAGGTACCACGTCCCCCGCCCTTCCGCGCGGGGTGCTTGTTGTCTCGAAACTGCCACGAAGCGAGATCGAGTGGAAGAGGACTAGCGTGTATACGTTAATTAAATTTCTCGCTGATACTTGAGGCGCGCGAGCTCTCGTCAGCGTAATTTCCTGGGCCTTTTTTCTTTGCACGGGACTCGAGAGCATGTCTCTAATAAGCAAGGCCAATGTCGATTATTTCGAAATTACGGTCTCCTGGCACAGGGATTTCTCCCAGAATCCTCGTGGATTCGTCCATCGAGATGACCGAGGCGCGTCCGACCCCCCGATTGGCGCGAAATTCGTCACCCTTTTTTCTCCGAGATGTAGACCCGCCTCGCCACCGGGTGAGCTGGCGCTACATCTAGTAAATTGTAATGATTAGTATAACGTATGGCCAGGGTGTCACGTTTGGGAGTCCAGCGGCGTCCGCGGGCCGCCTAGTGTATCATTCATAGCGAGTTATGCCGTACATTTAAATATCTTATCCTTCTCCTTACACGAGTACAGGACAGTTCGTCCTGACTACTGATATACGGACGTGGCCGTGAGTTACGATCGGCCTTCGCGCGATTTCGTTAGCGCAGCGCGTATTCAATCCGTGCATCGCCTGTAATCGGCCGGCCATCTGCTTTAAATTGGTATTATGACACTCGCCGCGCCCGCCCTCTCACAAGTGGGTCATTAACGTTCAACTTACTTCCGCGTCTGTCGAACGAACAACGTGCACGCTCGATCTTCCTCGACGCGGACAAAATTGGACGCTGGCAAACCCAAAGGTCCGTGCTTCGCTCGCACGTACTCCGATAGCGGAAAATATTCGCACCATCACTGCGCCTTGCCATACATCTTAAACCATCGACATTGATGCTTTCTCCTCAGCCACTGAATTCTTTCGATAGATCCAATTATACGTACATTAGGATTACCAGATAACGACAGCTTAGGAGACCTCGCATATAATCCTTATACAATATTTCAACGAGCCATAAGTGAAGCACGAACGAGTTTCCTCAAGAATATTCTTAGCGCGCCATAGACGCGCGTGGAAAAAATGGTCGAGGATAGGTCCTCGAAGAAGAGAGGTTTCGATTGGGAAATTCACGAATTTCTCGATCTGCCAGACGACCAATGCGATTCTGCATTACGGTAACCTCGGTACCTCCTTTATTCTACCCTCCTAACCCGGCGATTCGCGCGTGGGAGTAAACTCGCCACCTTGCCCGCGGCGTGGCAGCGCACTTATTCAAAAGTAGCTGCACGTAAAGCCGATATCTTATTCTCGAATGCTCCATTCGTTCTTCTTATGGTATATCCCAGTGGCTGCCGGCGACATTCTTGTCCGCGTCGCGTAACTTCCCCGGCGTATCCTGCGCCGTTTTACCCGATCGCGATTGCGCCACGTAACGACGAGTTTACTTCAATAGGCCGAGCCGACCGCACGTTTTAGAGCCATCTAGAGCGGGCGCCGTGAAACGCGAAGAATAATGATCCCCTTTATCCGTATAGACCTCGGCCAAAACGGGCGATATTCTCCGGTTATGCGCCGGCTGGTACACTTATGGCATTTATAGATTATCCGCGTTGCGTTAAACTGGAAATGTAATTTTCTTCCGACAAGCCCTGGAGAGACTGACGGGGGGGAGGCGACGGAGGGAAGGACTAGCGTGTACGAGGCGTGACTAAGAAGTGGAGAGAATTATTTTTTGAATTATTCGCATCTTCGAATATAAAGATTTCAGCAGCAGTCCCCTTCGAAGTACATCTGGGGGCTGAGTTTATTTGGTTACTCACTCGGGATTTTTGAAAAAGGATGGCAGAGTTTTTTTCTATCGTTTTTATCTGCTCTTCCGTGTGATTCAAGGTTCCTGCTGTATTTTTTTAATGGTTTCGTGGTGAAGTGGGTACTTGACGAGGTTCTAATCGTGTTCCTGAGTTTCGTTTAGGACTTGAATACACTTCGCTTTAATATTACCACCAGAGATCCGCTCCTCGAGGTATAATAATAATCGCTTCGTTCACGAGAGGTAATCCGATTGAAGCAAAGCAAGTGTAAGAATACCCCTGGCATATCTAGGGTCAATGCGACGACGCGCAAGCACTCTTCTTTCTCCTCATCCGCAGCTTCCACATACTCCTCCCAGCACTGTATCGGTTCGCGCATATTTCGTCACCCTCGCGGTTACGCAACGCTCGCCTCTCCTCTTTCGAGCGCCCATCCCCGCTGAAGGAGGGGGGGGGGGGCGTAAATCTTTTAAAAGGGCTTCGATGATCGGTTCGAGCGTAGACGCACGTTTTGCCCGCTTCTTATTTACGCGGACGTGCCCCAAGTTTATTCATAATGCACGGTTTTACTATGTATTTATGGTGGCCGAGGCTTCCGTCCTCCTAGTCGTCGCGGCCTTGCTCCCCCTCCCCTCCCCTCCACTTCCACTCCCCCACAGCAGTAGAGACAACACCAGCGGCCTATCGCGAGCTCTCTTCGTTAGCCGACGCTGTACATAACTTATTAATTACAGTTGACTAATGCTCTCCAGCTGTGCCACGGCGCACCGTCTTACGGTGTCGGGCCCTGCCCCCTTCCCCTGGCCGCGCCAGCCTTCCGCCAACTTTCTCCCGAGGCTTTCTCAGCAGCCCCTAAGAGAGGAAAGAGAGCGCGGTGGGAGGAGACGAGAGCCTGTGCGAGGGAGAGGAGAGCCCTGGCGCGGAGGGAAAAGAGAGGATGGGTAGGAGGGGGGAGGGGAGGGGGGATAGAGAGCGCGAGGTCGAAGGGACGAAGAAGGAGGTGGGACAGAAGAGAGTACAGCGCGAGGGACGCCAGGCAGTAACTCACGCCCCCGAGAGGATTACCTACCTTGGCAAGGCTGGAGGAGGGTGTACCCCACGTTGAGCTACGATCTTGCTGCGTAGCTACGCGTTTCTCATACCGAGTGTCTCCGGGACTCCCGTGCCTCGCAAACAGGGTTCGTTGCGGGCGTGAGGAGCGCTCACGCTTGAGACACCGGAAGCCCGAAACTTATGACACGTGAAAGGGGCCCTCAGCCCCTCGCTGCCGCGAGGGGAGGTGGCGGCGAACAAGACGACGAAGCGGCTCGGCTTTCCAAGGCCGGAGACAGAGCGGGACCAATTAACCCGGAGATGAAATCCTCCGCATCGCGATCGATACATCCCCGCGGTAACAAGAAACCTGATCGATGCATCCATTACTGGGCCGATTTTGGGGGGGGGGGGGCAAAAACGACGTGGCGCTGCGCGGACGATTTGCGGCCCACGAGCCTAAGGGATGTATCTCTTGAGGCATCGTGCAATGCTGTCTCCCCCCCCCCCTCTTCCCCGCAGCCAATTCACTTACTTTGATTTGATTGGCCCAGTGTATGATCTGGCTTCCGTGTATGCGATCAGCGTGGCTCGTGGCCGCGAGGGGAGCTCGAAGGGAGGCCCGCCATCGTGTTTTGCGAGCCGCGGGGAAGAGTTATACCGGTAAATCCCAACGGCAATCAACGTATTGGCTGTTCTTATTAGACTTGGCAACATCTAAGTCTCTCCCCCTGCGCCTCCCATTTATGGTCGAATACGTCGAAATTCGGTAGCCCCCTCCGCCCTTCTTCGTCTTCGAGTCATTCTCAACGGGCCGAAAAAGTATTTGATTACTCAACGAAGTTGCCTCGGGAAACCTGAGCTTGCGCTTTAACTTTTTCCCACTGTCCGGATGTGCTTCCTCCTGGATCGCTTTTGGTGTACCGAGTTGGTATTATTGGGCCGATTGAGGTAATATAGAAGGTAAAGTGACTCTTTTATTACTGGAAAGATTCTTGAGAATTGTGTTTCTTGATAAGTATTTAGTAGGATCGAATGGGATAAAGTATAGGTTTTATTGAGTCGTACGAAAGTTGTAACGTGTCGATCAAATTTTATTCGATCTTGTACAGCGATAAAAGAATTATATATAAATTGCAATGCGCAAAAACAGCCTTCCACGAAAAAAGAAATTAAATATACAGTTTATTAAGGGAAGAGCGGTTAATACGAAGACTAAAATTCTTTTCACGAGGTTGTCTCGCTCTACATATAATGCTACTGCTTTATTTGTATTTATTTGATGTCAGAGCATTCTCGCTACTTAAGATTATAACATATATATTTAAATATATTCTACAAACTTTAAAATATCGTATCCGTTGGTAAACAAGAAATTACGCAAAATGGAATCGTAGTTTGTCGAAATAAAAGTACATAATCTAAACTATTGCCGATGGTTTGCACTAAATTCATTTATTATCGTGAAGAATAAGTAGACATAATTCTTGTTCGAGGGAGCGAAGCTTAACGAAGACTTGTACCTAATAACTAGGGGCATTACCCTACGACCAATTCCGAACAACGGTGCGCTAATCCTCTTTGCTTCAAGTGCGATCTTCAGAGAGGAATTTATTTCGCTAAGGCATAGTTTGGGGCGAAATTGTAGCGATATACGGGCGAGCATTTTTCAAGAAAGCCGTGAGTAATGGACGAAATATTTTTACTTCTCCTAAATGCGCCCTTCCCCGCCTTTCTCTTCGCCGACCAGTTCTCGACCCTTCCCTCCACCTTTCATCTTCTTCCCAGCCGCCACCCACCGATTTTCCTTTTTGCTCCCCGGATAAAACACGTTTCACGGCCTCAGCATAAAATTTATCCACCCCCTTGCTTAAACAACCACGCACGCCTCTTCTTACTTTTCCGGGAGCGTGGCGGACCTGGAATTCCCCCTAACTTCGTTTCCCTCCCAATATCCCATGGGTCGAACGTGGTACAGGCTGAAGGGATGGGATGCCTCGCTTGGGGTGAAGAACAAAGATCGACACGGAATCATTCCAAGGTGAAGATAAGCGGAAAAACGAAGATCTACGAAGGAGGTATCGTTTGTCACGTTAACAAGAAAAAATGTCTGGTTACGTGTCATGAATTTTATCCATGGCAGAACTTTTATCGTTACGATACGCGAAGGACGATCGAATTCGACTTGGATTGATATCCAAAAGTAATATTGCGTAGTTTAGAAAGACAATAATTTTCTTACGGAACAGTAGTGTGTTTATGCAACGGAATATTCTTGTGAATTTAGTTTCACATAAATAACGAGGAGACGGTAATGATATCGAAGAATGTTCAAGAAAGTAACTGGATATAAATGTGTATTGGCGAATTATTTGAGACGCGCGCAAAACATTAGGTAATAAATGTCTTATCCTGTCGTATTGGTTATTGATTCGACAGATTAATGGCCGTCCGCATTCTTTTCTTTCACTTCAGCGCTACGATGCGAAGGGAAAGTAATAGGAATCTATTAGAAACGGTTTTTTATCAAGCGCAAGTATCCATCGATATCTTGGCATCAAGATTCCATTTCTTTGCCAATACCTCGCCCATGGCAACGCAAACAAATCGTATAAGATTTAATCAGTCGATAATCCAGCAATTGATCAAAAAATGATCAAAAAAAGAACCACGCGTATTTATGGATACGTCTAAAATCATTCTCCTCGTCCACAGCAGGTACAACACTTCCTGGTCGATTCCTTAAAATCCTTTCAATTCTCTACGCTCCATTCCAACCCACAACAATTTGTATTCCCTGCCTTATCGAAACATTCATTTATTAATCTCATTTCCTCGACTATAAACCAAAAAAACCCTACACATCACACACATCGCAAATAAGAACAAACAAATCTTCTTTCCTCAACGAATACGAGCAGCGCGACGACGCCAAGATAACCAATCCCCCAAATCAAGCGGAAAATCGATGCCACGCGCTCCCTTAAGCCGATACCGAGGGCGGCGCAACGCCCGCGCGATCCCCGGAATCGCAAGGGTTGAATCGCATGAAGTGGATATAAAGGCGGGAGGAAGAAAGGCAGTAAACCTCCTCGCATTTTCCACTTTGCGGAGACGTATGAGCGCCGCTTAATTGGGCGGTCCCCGGTTTTATTCGTAAGTTCGGCCGGGTCTATCGCCCCGGCCCCCTCCGTGGCTCGAACGCGCCGGGAGAGGATGGCCGCTCGAGAGTTTGGGGCGGCACGTAGGCTGCGGGGCGGAAAAGAGACACCTCGACGGGGTCCGCGTGACAAATAACCCTTATAAACGGTGCGCCATAACTCCGGGGCGCCCCGCGCGCCGCTAGGCGGCATGACAACCTGGAATGAAAATCATGCGGATGTTGCGGCCCGGCGAAGAGGGGAGAAAACGCGAGAAGAGGCGGCCGGGGGTGGCGGCCCGGCCGGCGGGGCACTTGATTACGTCGCGATAATAAACATGACGCCGATATGAACTCTGCCCTGTCCCCCCGCGATACCGTGCCGCAATGCCCGGCCCGAAAATTGTGCACGCCCGTGACTTTCCGCATTCTGTCGATAATAGATCGGCGCGGATACGATTGTAAATATGACGCGTTTATTGGCCGGCATGATTCGCGCCGGATCGTGAGCCGGCGCGGACGCGGGGCCTCGGCCGGATTTCGTCCGGAATTCCGGGGCTATCGGGTAATTGAGATAATCGAGGCGTCGTAAAAAGTAATTCGCGACGTGCCGGGGCGACGGTTAGAAATGTAAATTCGCGGAGCGTCGGTTAGGTATAATTCGCCTTGTAAATTCCCACCGGCCCTCCCCCCGTGTTTTTTTGCCCGTGAAATTTGGATACCGCCGTCTTCGTGGATGCTGCCGCCATCGGGCGATCGGCCGCAATACGGCAATTACCGTTTCGATCGGCGATATAGCCAAATGTCGAAGTGTCACTTATCTCCGGTACTATTACTCAGGCCGTGCCCCATTAATAATTCATTGGGATTAAAGCTTTGAATTCGAATCGATTTCCCGAATTGGAGTATAATAACCGATAGCCGGCGGTTGGGATGCGCCTGGTTTAACTAAAATTAATCTCCGTGTTCCGGCTTCGAGGATAGGGACTTCGAGGATAGGCGATTTTCGGGGGTTGAAGAACGCGTGCCTGCTTTGGTGGAAATCGTAACCGGGAATGTTCCTACCACTTTGTTGCTGGCCGTGCTCGAACGAATATGGAGTAAGCGGCGGACTGCTTACGGCCGAGGTGGGGGCTGGCTTAGGTTGTTTGCCAGTGGCAAAGGTGAAACGGGAGGGTTTTTACGAGGCAGTAACGGCCGATAAGGTGAGCTTTCGCCCCACCGACGGGGCTTATTCCGCTACTATACCCAAGTGGCTGCTCAACAGCGCCTATCCGCTGCCATACACTCTCTTACTTTCTCCTCTTCGCCCACGTTAACCCTACCGCGCTTTATTTAAAATCACTTAAACGCCTCTCGATCCTGAAAGGCCCATTAAGCGAGATCACACTTCCGATGCCGCTACTCTATAGATTACATCGCGTAGCTAAAGGTACGGTGGCGTAAAGGGTGGAGGTTTATACGCGCTGTAGGCAGATTCTGAGTTTCAGTCTGGCCATAGCTGCGGTGTTCGCTTGTCCACGGTATGTACCATACTTGGCAAAAAATTCTAAATGGAATACTAGTGTAGAATGTGGTAGGAATAGATGGTTGAACGTGATGTATATTGTAGTTTCGAATTGAACAGTTTCGAGGATAATCCTTATTCGAATTGTATTTCATTACGTTCTTGGTTGTTCCACGTTTTTTTAATGTTCTGTGATACGTGACTAATTTTGTAGACATATGCTGCTTATGAGCGGACGAAGATTCTTGATAAAAAAAAAAAAAATTGATGGTGTTAAAGATCTTTATATGGTAGAGTTCAATTAGGTGATAATAAGATGATGAAAAATAGAGAAGTACTGTGCAGAAGAGCGTGATTCAAGTGTGATCGGGAAAGATAGGTCTGCATTTAGCGTTTCCTCTCGCGTAATTAACTAGAGTAATATCTGTTTAATCGCCCTCTTGCGTGCACTTAATATTAATCATATTTGTAGTAATGTAAGTACGTGTGTACAAAGCTATTCCAGTGGAATATATGATACAGGATTTGATTATTTTTACTATTTCGAAGGCGGATAGAGTAATTTATTACACGAAAACGATATTGAGATAGCCCACACGAATTAAGAATTAATTATATGGTACGGTTTATTCTTCCTCTCGTGCTATAGTGTCCAGAGCACTCTACTCGTATTTATTTTATTTCTACTAACGGTAAAAGGATTTTTAGCGCAAACATATTGTATTCTCAATTGTTCCAAAACCTACTTTAATCTGTCTCATAAAACATATATTTGTTTATTCGATATATCAAATGTTGTTCTAGATATAGAAAAATAACCTGTTTTCCAACTGATATTACAATTACATTTTTATATGAATATCTTTTATATACAACTCGCCGAAAAAGAAAAACATAAATACTCTGCCCTGAGATGGATAAAATTCAATCCTTTGCAATTCCATAGCGAGTACAGTCTGATAATAGTATTCCGCGTTATCAATGCTTTACCATCACGATCCGTACAAACCAAATAAACCCCCAGCCACCATTTCAGGCTATCGAGAATTCGTCTTTAAGAACATTCCCCGATCGCTCATCGCGTATTTCAAAGTACAACTCACATACAAGCCGTAACTTTAGCTTCCCATTGGAAAAACTATGAAATATCTCGAAGCGCAAATGGTTGAAGTTGGCAAAAACCGAAGATCAGCGTACTCCAAGGGAAGATGCTGCCGATAGGCCTCGAGAGATCTCGATCTATCCCCGGAGACCCAATGGATATCGTGCCCAATGCATCTCCGATCGACCTCATTTTTTCCCACGGCTTATAAACCTAACTGACGAAACGGGCGAAAGGCGCGATCGAGATCGCTTCAAGTTCGGTTTTATTGGTTGCAGGAGCGAACGGAATGCGCAGGCGCGGCCGACAGACCTACACGCGCTACCAAACGCTGGAGCTAGAGAAGGAATTCCACACGAACCACTACCTCACCAGGCGGAGGCGGATCGAGATGGCACACGCGCTTTGCCTGACGGAACGGCAGATCAAGATCTGGTTCCAGAATCGGCGGATGAAGCTGAAGAAGGAGATACAGGCGATTAAGGAGCTGAACGAGCAAGAGAAGCAGGCGCAAGCGCAGAAGGCAGCAGCAGCAGCGGCCGCGGCTGCGCATCAGCAGCAAGCGGGCGGTGGGGGTCCGGAGGGGGGTAACTAGGGGTACGCCCTGCACCGGAGCCCCCCCGACCACCCCACCACCAATCCACACCACCCTCTGCTAGCACCGCAATGTACACAGCTATATTAAAGGTAAGTGATTCCGATGATGATTTTCCTTGTGGTACAACGATCGCCTGCGCATCGACAAGATTACTATCCCGCGACTGGGATCGAGACGCTGGATTAACCCCTGGCGCGGCCGATGATTCCAGCCTACCGTATCTCTACCTGTCCCCAATTAAACATTTAATCCGTTGTTTGACGCGCAATATGAAAATGAGGCGGATAAAGAAGATGTCGTAAAAATTTTGACGAAATCTTCTGCGAGTTTTTTTAATCGTACAATTCTGAGATCGCGAATTATTGAAATATATTGTAAAATACCGTGCTATTATCGATATGGGGATTGGGATGCGTTTTATAAAATAGCGTTGGTTTATCCGCGAGATATTGCTGATTATTCTAATCGTTAGATGTGCACGATTTTCACGCTGAACGAAGAATCGCTCTTATACGGAGCTTGAGTAATATATATTTTTATCTTACATATCGGTGAAATAAGCGCGGCACGTTCTAATTATGCCACGTCCGGGTGGGAAATGTAAAAAAGAGCGTGCAACGTGTACATATTATTGCTAAAGTTAAATTTGCGGAAGAAACTGCCGGGCAAAGAGCGTTAAAAATGGGAATTCAGCTTTTACCGTTTCAACCTTAAAATTAAGTTTAGTCGGCATACTTAATGAGGATAAACCGCCTGCGAGCGTGCCTTCATAATTTCCTAAGTTATTCCGTTTGCGTGCGTTTAACTTGTGTTGAACGTGCATCCCGAGGGAAGGGTAGAACAACGCGGGGCTGCAACGTTGCATTACTGTGATTCTGATGTTTCTTTATTTGTCGGAGAGAAACGACAGGAATAATTGTCCTTTGTGAATCGTTACGGAGCCTCCCTGATTAAAGTTTGAAATATCTATGGCCGTATTCAAGGCGCGTCACCTCGACGTGAAGCTTTTTTCTTGCTCGCATACTCGAGGAAATTTATCATCCGATTAAAACTCTTAATCTGTCTTACGCGTATTTAAGCATCGCAGTATCACTGATGTCTGGCAAGGTAAATGCCGATTTCGCCAATCGTGCCACTAAATAAATATATGCATAACGTTGTATATACTATACACATTTATATATTCGTATCTAATTTATTTCTCTTAGATTTTTACGCGTATAAAACTTTATAGAAATTTAAAAAAACTCGCCCTCTTTCTGCATGTATAAAATAGGAATAAACTGTAGGAATAAGCTAATATCATACGGTAATAATATTATTTCACTTCGTCCGTGTCTTTATAAAAATAAATCCAGCCATCAGTAAATGAGAAACTAATATACAGAATTGGTGTTTATTATTTATGGTGTTTACTGTTAAAGATTTAGTACATCAAGAGAATAAATGTCTTCCGTTCATGTTCGTAAACCGACGTGTTCGAATCTTCAGGACGATAAAACGTTCAACCGACACGACTGGCGTGAAAAATCATTTTCAGCAGGCACACTGTTTTGGGGGGATGCAGGTGGGTTGAAGGAAGAAAGTAGAAAGTTTGGGCCAGGTAAAAAGACGGGGAAAAACGGTGCCAATTTTGGCTTACTATCTACCCGGAGATCCGCAGTATAATTTGTATTTTAGTCAGGGGCGGCCATTCATTCCGGGAAAACGACCCTTCAAGTTGTTCCGTCAAAGCAATATCGGCTGTAAAAAAGGTCCTCACTTTTTCTGCGCTTTCACGAGAGACTCCGTCTTCGGGTCTGGTTTTATGACTCCTTCCTTATTTGACCGTAAAAAATAGTTCTGGGGAAATACACCCGATGTTTTCCAAAGGCCCAATGTGCGCCCCATTATTTCAGAACTTTTATCCATAAATCAAGAATTCTCGTGGGACGATCAGCACATTGCCGCTGTATTCCTTGTTAATACATATCGAAATAATAATTGTCTCCTTTAATTCGCTTTAGCCTACCTTATGTTTTATTTAATAATCCTAAAGGGTGCGTAATACGATATTTCGATTCTCACAAAAATTGTACCTACGTGAATAACAAAGATTTTTTTAACTAAAAATATTCATTTTTGAATGGAGTAATATATTACAAGTTACAACTGATCTCAATCTCTCTAATACTCACTCAATTAATTCTTTAGAAATGGCCGTGCGCGGAATACGTGAGAAAAAGTATAGTACAAATTGAACGGCTAATTAATTCTGCATACAAAGTAAAATTATTATGTATAGTTTGCTTCCTATTATAATTATGAAAAAAATTTCTTAGCATCAACTTTATGCGATTATTTATTCAGTTATCCCAAAATTTATCATTATTCTTACCCTACAAATTAACAAATCGGTTGATTAATAAATAAACCTCTTCCGTGCAGAAAGTGTATATCGATATAAGTGAATTGACGCTCGTGAAAATGTACTCTTTTAAAAAATATGGATTGCGAGCAGTGAGGGATCGATTCTTAAAGCACTATTTGAATATCCACCAGTTCGTGGCCCTTTCACAGACCTTGTCAAAAGCCAGAATAATAAAACATAACGACGATTCTGTCAGTTTAAAACCGCATCACCTTTTCAGGGCCACGATCGTTTAACTGCGAATTTAGTGTGTCAATATCGTGCGGCTTGTACGCAATATCGTGTCACCGAAAGGAGCCGGCGATTAACCCGAGCAATCGCGGCGTAATTGCATGGCACTCGAGGGCGATTAAACAACGCACCAACCGCGATATTTATTTAATCGATGCGCTCGTTATAATTTGCCGGTTGCTGGCATCGATACGGTATTTTCTTGAGATGGTTGATTTATTCCTCCGTTGCTCGGTGCACGCTGTTATTAATCCTCGTATAAAAACTTAATGAGGGATCTAGTTTGCGTGGATGAACGATTACACGGGGTTTTTTTTTGTCAAGGCATTTAACTTAATGTCGCACGATTTTCCCCCGGGTTATCGTATCGAATATTACAAAGGACAAATTACCGGGCGTAATTCTGTCGGGCTAGAATTTCGGCGATTGAAAGTAAATCCCGTAATTGGCCGAAATTGACCGGTTTAATCGGACGGAATTTAAGTTAAAGGTCGCAGGACGTATCGGCGCGTTAATTGTATGTCAAAATTGTGTTCATTGCACGAGGCATTGTCGTCGTATTATTGCATGCGCTTATTACAATGCACATCGATAATACCGGACGCCCGAGTCGAATATTATTGTAATCAGATAACGATTAAACTCGCAACGCTCAGCTCAACATTTAGCCTTTTTATTGGCCGGCTTTATTAGCATCGCTGCGCCGGCGATGCGCGTGGAAAGGGAAAAAAAGAAAAGAGGCGGAACAAAATAGAATTTCCAATTAAAGGATCGAAGTCGAACGGCCAAAAAGCGGAGTCACGGCGCAGGAATTTAATGAACTTTAAGCGTGGCTCCATATATCACCGCTTTCAGTTCCCCGAATAAAAAGCAGAACTCAGCTCGCTGTCCGGCGCGATGCCTCGATTCGGATATACGGAAAGATAAATTTTGACATTGGACAAGAAAAGGCAATTTTGTTGGATTCTAACAGCGGAACTTCTCGGGCGCGCTCGTGTTATGTGGATGACAAACCACTGCGCATCGGTCAACAGTTACAGACACACCCCGAGATAATTCGATCCCGATACCTGCCGCGGAAATCCCTTCCCAAATTCCTTGCGAAGAGTGAGAGATAAGTCGCCGTGGCCACTCCATAATTCCCCTCTCCTAATGACGCGACGTGGCATACCTTCCTTAAAACGTGCCGCTGCTCGATAACATCCAAACAACAATAGCCGGCAGCGACTGCGCTCGATAAAGTTAGAATCGCATTGCACGGACATTTAAATGATAATGTAGAAGCAGAACAAACCGCGCCATGATGGATCGGCCGAAATTGTTATGGGGTACATTAGCTCATTAATTATCGAGATACATTATCGACGTGCACCGCGACGGCCCTTGCGAGGGTTGTCCGATCCATAGAATGGTAATGCCATCTAGTGGTCGTAACGACATTTGAGTTTGTTATGGCCGCCTCACCCCGTTGCTTTTGAGGGCGTGGTTAAGGCGGGGACGACCAATGACGATTATTTTGTCGCATCGCCTCGCCGTTCATCTTCGTCGTCGGTGTCTGTACAGTTTTATTCTGCGGATAGGAAATTATCGGGCCTATATTTCATTTTGTTGCATGCACAGAATTTGGCCGGAACGCCCGGAAATCACGCGAGGAAGGAGGAGAGAAATTTTCGAATCTCAGCCCCGTGTAGTACTACGCGGGGCACTATTTTACTGATTGCCCGCTCGTGCACGAGGTGGCGGCACTGGACGATACTTTATGGTCGGTAAGGGGGCAGTTCTGCCTTATCGACGGCCCAATCGGTACGCCGTTTAATTTAGAAATTCTCCCTACCCACCAAGCTTAACGCACTCAACGGTAGTTCCATGATCGCCGGTAATGCGCTTTATGGTTTGTTTTTATCGACGAAGCTATATACTAACTCACGGTGTTTCGGGTTCTCAACGTAGGGCACCCTCTGTGGAAAGCGTGTGGGTATCCGAGGGTGTGTTGCTGGCTACACGTATAGGATCGGCGCCGAGTCAACGAAACTGCTCCGCATTTTCCTCGCGAATGCACTCCTCTGGCTATCCGTCAATAATCCAATAAAGCTACGGGTCTCAGTCCCGCGAAGGCGAAATAAAAAACCGACAGCGCGTGATTTTATTGGGCAGTAAAGCGCGGATCCCGACAGATTGATGCACGATACCTACGCGGTTCACTTTCTCACGAGCAAACTGACTCGCTTGCTCGTCAAACGATAGGTCGGGGATCTTTATTGGCTGTAAAGGAAGACGTTTTACGATCCATAAAAGCGTTTATAGCGCTTGAGAAGTCTTACCTCGGTTCTTACACCCCGGTTATATCCATTACCCCTTCCGCGGCCTTTCCAAGGGCGGCCACTGGCACGCGCTCTCTCGACTGCCTTTGAGATTTACAGGTTACGCTCCCGGTAACACCTCGTAAACTTGGCTTAACGACTTTAACCGGGCCTAACTGCTTCCTTCCTGCAATCAGACCCTGACCTACCTCCAGCAGAGTCGTCCTAGAAAAATGTCAAGCCCGTCCAAAGGCTTTGTAGGCTAATTTTTACCTCCATTCTTTTACGCGCACACCTTTTTAGTCAAATTTTCAAAGAATCCTCTTCCTCTTTCATTAAACAATTTTCCCTTGATTAAACTCAACTTCTCGTAAAACATTCAATATTCGATATAAGGAGATAATATTATTGAGCTTATTGCACCATAAGTATCCTGAATAATATAATCAGATCGGACAGCAGCTATTGTCATCGAGAGGTGCGGTATTATGCTAAAGGTCGCAAACTGTTCTTTGCAATGAGCAATGGTTAGAGCGGAAAGGGCGTTGACCCTCGCCTTTACGCTGCAGTGGAAACGCGAGTTATCTCGATTCCAAGCTCACGATCCAGCCATAGCAGGTGTCTGCGACTTTTAAGCATGGAGGCGGCCGCTACCGCTCTCGCGGCGAGGCACTTCGATGCTTTATGATTTGTTTTGATTACACTTCATTACCATTTTATGCCTCCCGTCGGTACGTAACTGCCCGGCAATAATTCTTCCCTGTTGATTCTATCGCGACGTTTATGACCGTCATTATTAGCTGATACCATTTGAACTCTCGTAAAGTCTACGCCCGGGCGGCCAGACTCGCTCGAGACGGTTATGCCTGCATGCATGCTGGATGGCGTTAAGAGGACCGGAAGTCGCGCCGCTGGCCAAGGAGGGGAGACTTACGAGTTGCGATAGCGGCCGATAGATTGCGCTCTTATGTTTCACGCATTTTTATGATGCACTTGATCATTCGAGGACGTCCTCGTCACTCTCCGATTGGAAGCGATCCTTTATAACCAAATGAACTCCTCGCTCATTTTTGTCGCTGCCTCTCACCGGGAATATTTATCGATTGCGGATGCACCGTGCGACGAGAAGCGTACGCATGATTGCGTTAATGCATCGTAATCACGGCCTCGTCGAAGAATCATCTCCTCCGCCATATTGTCGAGATTATAAAACTGTCTTCCTGCAGATAGTATGCCGCTATTGGAGGTTCGTTGCCAAGCGAATTCCTTTTATTTTGTTGCTGTCATAATCGCGCTCGGTGATTATCGACGATATTCGAGACGCGTCATGAGAAAAACGCAAACATTTATGACTTTTTTGATTATTGATATTTTATATACCTCCACGTTCATTTGTTTTCTCAACAATTAAATTATTTTGATAACTTTTTTGCAAGTAGAATATATAGATATACGTGTCACGGTTTAATTTTTTTTACCCATGTTAACATTCGTCGATAATTATCTACAATACATATTCTACCATATGACAAAATAATCCTTCAGATCCAATAAGCATTTCATAAATAAGTGTGTTGTTCTTTATTCGACAAATTCCGTATTGATTATTTTTAACATCGCGGTTCATAAGTACACGATACAACACAAGGGTGGTCGCGTAAATCAATATATAAAATTCCCTGGCCGTACCGTAGACACGCTGGTGCCTTCTTTATGTTGGGAAAATACAGGCAATCGTACATATCCCAGACGATTATTCGCTTGCCAAGATCGCGCGCGGTGATTTTTGCTACTCGCCACGAAAATCCCCCCCCCCCCGTCCCGCGAATAGGCGCGATCGCTTCGCCACGCTCTCTTAAGACTTAATAATGACTTCCAAGCAGGAAAGTTCGGGCAAACTGCGAATTCCGCAAAATCTGGTTTTGCATGATGGTATTAGCATTTAAAAGTGAGCAGTACCCCGTCTGCCGGCGCCATTGGTCCACATTTACACAACAATGAGGGGCCGCAATCTAAAAACTCCCAGAATCCCCGGGCTTCGGAGTGAAGAGAGAAGGAAGAAGAGAGATGGCGGTAGGAATGAGAAGCGACGGCTATGGGCGGGGTGGGGGGAGTGGGGGGAGGGTGGGCGAGGAGGGGGGAGGATCGTAACGCCATCTTCGCCTCTCTCGCTCACTCGCGCGTCCGATCTTAGGGCGGAATGGCTCGTAGAACGAGACAGGAAACGACGGCACAAACCGACTAGATACTCACAATACGAAACCTAAGGCTCCTGCATTTTTTACTCCCTTTTTCGGGACTTGGCTAGCCAGTAAGGCTAGCATACGCTCGTCCCGTCTGCCTGGATATTTCTAACACATACGCCGGGGCGGCAACATGATGCTGCTGCGACGTTGCCAAATTATCTTATATAACTACTTAATTCTAGCCGGCCAGATCGAAGTCCAGACGAATCGTTGCTGATCGATACAGACGGTTTGAATGTAAACTTCTCTGCAATCCATTGCGCGCCTCGTTTTACGCACGGTAATGTCGTGGATGTATTAGACACGATTACTGTTAATAAATCTGCTTATTCGAAATTGTGGATATATTGAAATAAGTGGTCCTTGCGAGCAGCAGTGTTGTAGTTTTTTCGAGATAAATGTCATGAATATTTTTGCTAAATCTTGTATGCGTTCCATGGGTGTTTTTATTTAAATTACTTCTCGCTTTTATACGAAATTCTGGTTAATAGTTGATTATAAATATCGTTACACCGGAAATGTTCGATCACATTTGTGGGCGTGTCCGGCTCGATGATGCTTTTGAGGAAAGTCCTTGGGAATTAATATAAATTCGATCGTATAACTTGAGTAAATATCGATGTAGTTAATTTAGAGGTAAGAACCTTGTACAAAGGATGCGGAATATAACGTTATAATTTGTTAACTGGATATTGCACATCAATTCCTTTATTTATCAACGCATTTATGCTCATATATATTGTATCAGCGTTTAGCGTGGATTACTTGCAATAATCAAAAGGCCTCCCACATTCTTTTCAAGAAAAATATGGTTAAGACTCTTTCTACAAATGGAAAATGAATTTTTTCCATTTACGATCGTACTAAAGTGATCGAGTGCTACGATGCGTCGAAAGGGTTAAGTACATCGGCCATTTTTATCGTTAGCAGAGTTCATATACGTTGTTGAGCCGCTCTATAAACCAGAACGTAAACCAGCCGTGAAAGTTTAAGTGAAATATCAGTATCGACCGCACGGTTAAGTACGTTAATCAGATACCAAGCTCAACAGCGTTATAATGGCACCGAATTTCGCGCAATTGCCTCGCGAGCATGGAAGCATTTTTTCGTCCAGCCCGGTCGTACATTACTCCTGGGCAGATATAAACACAGCTTTCCTACGTTTGCATTGCGGGTGTCACGTGCGTAATTATACGCCTCGTTTAACACGGCAAGAATGAGCCGGCGCGGTGTCCATCAATTCCAATTCGCTCATAACCAGTTCGCTAATGGGCAATCGGCTCCGATAGGGGGTTTTGCACGCCGGGAGACTGATTAAAATGTGCCGGCAACATCGAGAAGCGCGGATTTAAGGTAAAGTAGTTGACACTTCAAGGAATTTTTTGCCTATTCATTCACATCTCAGGCTCAAGTTCAGTGTAATTAGTAGCCGCTGCACAAAGTATTCTTATATTATACTACAAGTATTTCTGATTGCGGTTGGAAAACTCTTTTTTTTCTAAAAGTAACATTTGATTCGATACTTGACACTGAGTGAAAGCAAAAAATTGAGTAGAGTCGACATCCTTTTGTCGCAATAATTCACATAAGGAAAAAAAGCAATTACTGAACTAGCTTGGTAATGTGAATAATACAAGTTTGCAGTACTTAAGGATTAATCAATTCCACGGGATTGATTAACCCCTCGCTATGATACTTCTCAGTGGCAGACTATGCGCAGTACTTCGCAATTAAGCAACACTATATGGACTAATAAGGTTTTATATATTCCAGCTTGTGGTTTGCTTATTTATCGGCTTTTCTTAAAAGTGTCAACTACTGGCGCTTTTACCTTATTTTATTGACAGAAGCCATTCTCGGTATCGGACGCGGTTTATTTATGCAGGCCACCCAGGGCTAAGATCGAGCCTGGAATAAAGGTGCGTGAGATAGGTAAACGTACCTTGACCGCTTTGAGCGATAAATATCTCGTACGGATTCAGCAGTGTCCGTTTGTTTTATCGCCGGCCGGGATTAATGGCTCCATCTATGCGTCGCCGATCCGTTATATTAATTATTAACGACTTATCGGCGATCTTTTCCCCCGCAACAATGGCGCACCGGGCATGCCATAATCCCCCGGACATCGTGGGAATTTACACGATACTGCAGTGACATTTATAACAATAAGCGATTGCGTAATTAAATAGTAGTAAATAAACGGTAATCGAATGCGCAATGGTAATTGCCTAATTTACGGCTAATGATCCATAGGGTCTGCCTTGTATAAATTATATTAAAGTAAAGCAAAATAACGCGCTAATTATCGGATCGTTTATGACGATTTTGGGATGTTCGCGGGGGGGGGGGGAAGTTACCTATTGGGTGTGCAACCTTGCTTCCTATACATTGCTTTAGCCATAAACACTTAGGATTCTTTAAACAATATACGCATAACCAGTTTTACGATAAGACTCTCGAATTTCGGGAGAAGAATTTTGCAAATCTGCACACCCAATATATAAACTGCGTTAATCAACGATCACCATTGGCGGCACTCTCTTATCTATTTCTTCCGAAGGTCGCAGCAGTTTGAGTGTCCTCTCGAGGAACTTTTATCTCCGCTCCTCGTAACCCTCTTGCCTTTGTGCGTGGGTTTTGGCCAAGGCGCGCATAGAGTTTTCTTTCCTCGACGCGGCCAGCCCGCAAAAACCGAGGCCAGCAGACTTGCGTTCGTGGTAATATTAAAATAAGCTTTCTAAAGTTTCGCAAGAGTTTCCACGGGCCCCGTGTTTGTATCGTGTGCGGGAATGAAGGAGGTGCGAGGTTTTATGAGGGCCGAGCGGAGAATAATGATGGGGGTGGTAAAGGTACTAGCTAATTGTGATACACTCCGCGGGAAATCGCGTTAGCTGGGAGAGTTAACTCACCGTTCATCTGTACAAACTTTGGAAAAAAACCGGGTATAGATATATCTACAGCAGCAGTTTTCATTAGGCGTTGCATCGGCTCATTTTTTCACATAAATTCCAAACTCCCGCATAATGATAGAACGTGTCGTCCGAGTGATTGTAAATGTTGAACGTGGAAGTATTAAATTCATTTTTGATATCGATTTTTGATAATTCCCCTGGATTTATTAAATGCGTACGTAGCTTTCGATGTTTCTTTATAATCTTGACAGTTATGCGTTCTGTGGGTGCATAAGTTCGATTTAGTTGCAGAGGCGACTAATTTTATTCATACATTAAAAACTTATCCTTATTTTTACAAATTCAGCATTGCTTATATTGTTTTTACTTTCCTTAAATTAATCCTTTTTAACCGTCCACGTATATATTAATAAACAGTATCATCGATCGACTGCTGATGGCCACAAGCTTTTGGGAACATAAAAGTTAAACAACTTTTTCCATATTATTCTCTGCCACATTCTCCGTATGTTCGTAACTCGCATTACGTGTGCTTAAATCATGTAGGCGCGTAGAAGTATGAAACTTTCTAATGGCGTGTCTTAAGGGTGGGAGGGTGGAAGGGTTAATTGTGATACATCGTACACACGTATTGTGTATTCTATCGAATCGCGTAGAAAAAAAATTCTATTTTCCCGCCCTTCGATCATCCCAGGACGGAGTTTCCCTGTAAAACTCCAATATTTTCCCGATGTCCTTCTCAAGCGAGGCATATGAAAAAAGGGCCGGCAACTTTCGGCCGGCCATTATTCCGATTTATGGCGATGACATTAAACATCTTTTATTCGAATGCGCGGGGCCGAAGGAAGGACGAAAGTTTCCTTGCCGTGAGAGTGTTGGCAAAATGCGAGGACTAATTGTGATACACTCCGCGGGGACTTAAGTCGCAGGGGGTTGAATTTTGAGGTGGCGAGTATGCCTGAGCTGTATAAACTTAAGAAGAAGTGGAGACTGAATAGAGGGGACACAACATAGTTATATCCTGTGCATGTTGGCAGCGGTACCGGTGTGTTTTTCATTTTCTTTATATCACCCTTGACGCTCGTAAAACCATTACCCGTGACCGAGCGAACGCAACTTCTCTATATAAACTCTATCGGTATATATGTACACACAGAGTCGGCCATATCTGTATATACATGTACAATCTACGCGGTCTTTGATGATACTGGAACTTCTTATACTTCCACACCCCTCAGGTTCATGAGACAAACCCAATTTCCTCGGAGGCGGAGGGCCGACCCCTCAGATTTGTCAGACAGGCCCACGGGAAGGATTCAGTTTTCCTGTTGGTGATTACTCCTTCTCGTATTTTCGATTTGTAATTTTATCACTTGCGCAGGACCATCTTGGGCAAGCGGACATAGCGGTTGTATGTATTTCGCCATTTTAGATTTTGGATTTAGATCATTAACGCTTCGGGATATGGAAACCGTTTCTTAACTTCTCTTATACTTTGAATGAATATTTCTATAATCTAGGTACACAGCTCGGAGAATTTTTATTTTTCGCATTGTAACTTATAATCGAGTTTTGAACATTGAAATAATAGAGTCGAAGTTATTTATTAGTAATTTGCGATGACTTTTACTCGAAGCAGTTTATATAATTCTGTATCATTTAGAAGATTTTCGTAGTTCGAAATATTTCGGACACTGGCCAGATATTACACCAATACATTTTTGTTAAACTACCACAATGTATGTATATATAAAAATATAATATATATAATTAATATAAATCTGTACAATAAAGATAAATAAATAATCGAGGCAAACCGTTACCTATATATATATATATATACACAATCAAGTGCATATTAAAAATCTACGATCAATGAAAAAAAAACTTGAACCCGGTAGACAAAGTATAATACTTCTAGGCCACAATATCTCAGGCCATCCAAACGCGGTTCATCGTCACTTCCAAAATTTTCTCTCGACTCCCAGAACTTTGGCCCTCGAGCAAAACTCACGCATGGCTTATTAAAGTTCGGTGACTGAAATATTCGAGATGGACCATCAAGGGAGACGGGGGAGATACACTGATTTGTAGATAAGTCAGTTAGCGACTCGCTCTAGCGCGTTCCAGCGCGATGCCTTTTTTGCGTAGCGCTCTCTTATTGCTCTCTTCTCCTTCTCTCTTCCTCCCTCCTTCACTCCTGCTCACTCCTGGCGGGTGATTCATCATCGGCGTCGTCCTCTCTCCTTTCTCTGGCTTGGCTGGCTGGTCTGGCTGGCTGGTCTGGCTGGCTGGCTCGGTTTCTGGCTTTCTGGCTCCTGGACCCGCGCTCTCCTCTCTTTCTCCCTCCTTTATTACTCTCTCCTCTTCTTCCTCGAATCTATATACTCGTTTTACTCCTACACTGGAGCCGCACCAACATGCAGTTCTGGCTCGGCAGGGCGCTCTTTCTCGCTGTTGGCTTATAGGTATTCCCGCAGTTTTCACGGCACATCCCGAAGCCCGCGACCGGCGCGAGATATTTGTACTTATCCACTTAAAATTTAAAGTAGGCTTACGCTTAAACTCAGCCGTGCAGCACCTCCATCGTCGAATGACATAAGCTTCCGCTTATGACACGGTGCGCGAGCCGCGCCGGTTTAAACCGTGACGACCACGGGGATTTAGCTTCGAAAAATTTCGAGAAAGGATTCTTGAAATTATCACCTCCACGTGTACCTTGATAAGGATATATGAGAGGGTTACGGTGCCACTGACCGAAGAAACTCGGATTTCCACGCTGAAGATTCCAGTACAAAAGTCACTCATTATCATCCGACATTTTTTCTTATGTAAAATGTATAACCTGAACGCAGCATGAAAGAGAAACCGTAGGTTTCAGGATTTCTATAATATGATACAAATCTAATAAAAGCTGCTTTCGCCTAGTTTACGAACTAAAACTCAATAACCACGGATTACGCTTATCATCGACACACTATGATCTCTGAAAAGGATCATTACAATCATCCTCGCCCTCTTTCGCCGCGATGAGATAATAACTAAATAACTAAATCCAGTGTACATGATTATCGAACGTATCACGGCGCGATTAGTTAAGCAAAATACGCGGCTATATTTCTTTCTCATCTCCGCAGTCCATAGACATCCTTAAGACCTCACCAATATCCCAAATCACATCTCCCGCATGTCGACCGACTTTGTCAAAAACGGGACGCACAAAGGAATATCAAGCGACACAAAATCCCTATCACGGCGAATCCCTGGGAGCTTTCGGACCTTCTTTTTCCCCCCGTGTCCTTTTTACGCGTCACCTTTACTACCGCGGGTAGAATCTCGACCGGCACCGCAATCTCGGCGCTGCAGGGCGCTCGCATTCGCGTCCGTCCGCGAACATTCCCGTAGTTCTCAGCGCCGACATAACCCAGAACCACGTCGCACCCGGCAGAGATATTTGCGCTCCAGGATACACCCACTATAAGGGGCGAGTACGCTCCGCTGGAAAATATTCGAAGCTATACATTACCCGTGATATCACTCCGTGGCACGGGGCCGATACGGTAATATTTCCCCTCGGACGGGCCGCGAACGTTGGCGGTGTCGGCGGTGTAAACACTGCGGGGGCACAGCGGAGATCACCGCCAAGCCCTCTTCGCTTCCTCCTCCGCCGTCCGCACGTTCGTCATCGCCGGCGAAATCAATTATGGCGTTTTTCATCGGCGCGCCCTCGCCTCGTGCAGCGTCTCAATCCCACGATCCCTGGATATACCGGAACAGCGAGAGGAGGCCCTGCCGGCGCGACTTCCAGCCCTTCCAGGTTCTGTTAGGGCCTCGAATAGGTGCTCGCCGTTTCACTCGCGCGGTGTCCTCGCTTTTGGATAATTCCTGATGTTCGCAAGCGTTTGGAAGCTGTCGTATCATCTATTCGTAATGCAAGATCGGATAGGATCTGATATTGGGTCTTGGTTGATACTGGAACTACCGCACTAGTCAAAATGACTGGAAGTTTTTTGAAGAAAAACGTAGTACTTTGGAAGGATGCGCTTTTTGAGATTTTCATGCGGTATTTAGATCATCGTATTGTTTTACTACAATTTTCTTTTAGGTTCTCTCTTTTTTTTTAGGATGTATGTGGTGTTTTAAATATGCTGAGAAAGTAGTTGGTAGTTCTAGTATTGAGTAGCTCCTCTAATTCTTTGTCTTCGAACTTCTTCGGTGCGCCAGAGCGTTCTTTATCTCCAAGGGTGCAGGGTGTCCATGTCGATAAAATAAAAAATTGGCCATTGTGGTCACAGTACGCGTAACTTTCTTAATATTACATAATAAATATTTAACTCTAAAAGAACATACATTTTCTTATTTATACATTATCCACTCTAAAGCAAACCCTATCAAACTCTCAGATCCGTGTCAGCTTCGAAAACACATTAAAGTTTATAAAACGATTTGTAAAAAAAAAAGAAGAAAAAATTAATAAAGAATCAATATCAACAAACCAGCGGGGGGGTCTACGCCAAAAGAGAAAAAATCAACGCACCGTCTACGAAACAAAAAGTTTGGGGACCTCCGATCGGAAATAAGGGCAGACCAATCGATACGCCCGAGCGGCTCGACGACGGAATAAATCGAGAAGCAGCGCGCGCTGTACCGCGCGAGAGGCCCTAGAGGCGCGACTTCTAGCCCTCGCAGGATCTAAAATAAGGGCAGGCCAATCGATACGCCCGAGCGGCCTGACGACCGAATAAATCGAGAAGCCCGCGTACTGGCCATAATTTAGGCTTAACCGTTGGTGTCACCTCCGAACACGGATGCGCCCTGACCATTATTGAGAAACGGGCATGGGCTCGTCTAGAAGAGACCTCCTTCGGTCTGGAAGGTGGGATTCTGGTAATTCAGTGCATCTGGGATTGGAAGGGCAATGGTGCAGCGGGGAGCGGCGAGAGAAGAGTGAGAGAGAGAGAGTGAGAGAGAGAAGGAATGATCGAGAGAGGTAGATCGTGGAATAGAGGCGGACGGATAGAGAGAGCTTGAGCGAGTGAGAAAGAGCGAGGGGGGGGGCGGTGGGACGGGGAGAGAAAGAGAAAGAGAGAGGGAGAGAGACGAGAGACGTGGGTTGGGTGCGAGGAATAGAGAAGGGGCGGGAGGGCGTTCCACGGCACCCCGCATGGGGTAGCTTGCAACCTCACGCGACACTAGAGCCATCTATATCCCCGGAGATTTATGAGTTCCTGGTGCAGCGGCTGCTCGCAGCAACTACACACCACGCAGTATCGGTCCAGTACGGTGTTGGTGCTGCCCCCTGTTGCGACAGGCGTGCTGTTGCCCCGCGGGGGTTACGCGCAATTCGCGCTCGTGCAACGTCGCCCTGATAAAAAACCCGCGGCTCGATCTCAATCCGATGCCTCCTCGAGCTTCCTCCGTCTGGCGGGCTTGCATCTCATCGAGGCCCCAACTTCTTCGAAGGGTCCCTTTATTTCCTAGCGCGCCGATCCTTTCGACGTCCTCCGGGATTGTATCTCGCTGACGATCCTCCAACAACGAAAGCTTCAAAGTGTACGCGAAACCTGTCGGAATGAACGTATTACTTTGATGTAGATCAATTGAAATTGACGATAAAACGTATCTCTGTCGAAGGACAGCAAGAGCTAAATTTCAAATATTCTTCTCTCACAACGGATAATTCTTGTATCAGGAATTGCTATAGATCTCGCATATGGTTTATCGAAGGATTAAGATGTCAACTTCGATTTTTAACGAGATCCTTCCTTTTAAAGCTCGCGCGTGCAGGGATGATCGAGATACCGGTGAACGCGGGCGGCGTAGCCGGCGATTTCGGGAAAAAGTATAAACAATTCCCCGGGAACGACCGAACGGGAAGTGGTGAAACTCGAGCGATTGTAAGTCGAGGTTTTTGAACTGCCCCCTTGACGCGACCGTTCATTTGCACTGCCTACGATATCCTGCGGGGGTAACCAGTGAGAATGGCAGGAATGGGGATGTACTCGTGGTGCCACGAGGGTACGAGACGACGACAACGATATGAGTACCGGTATCTACCTACCTATGCTTCAGCTCTCCAACCCGAACGCCCCACCCTCTTGATGCGGCCGGTTTACGAGCAACCTGTGGTAACGAGAGCGATAGATAATAACCGCGCCGTGCTCAACCCCATCCCTTTTCCGTTTCGCTCTCTCTCTCTCTCTCTCTCTCCCTCTCCCGCCTCTCTCCTTTCTCACCGTCCCGGCCGAGGCTTTGCGCATAGGCACAACCTTCGGGTTATTTTTCTCCCGCCCCGATCGGCCGGCCTTCTGGAATACCTCGCGTGCACCGACTCGATCGACGGATTATCGGTCTACCAAGTTAAAAATGATATCCCCCTTCTGGCGGATAAGTGATATTCCTGAGATATTGAAAATCCTATAGTTTTCCCTTAGCGAGGAGTCGAGGACACTACTGTTTTTTTTTTTTTCGTTTTTAATTATCTTCAGCAAGGACTGCTAGGGTGATTTGGTCTAGGATCTACTGTTTACAGTGGGTTTCCAACTACCAAAGTATATATATTAGAAAACTGTTAGAGAGGGTCTTCCGTGGAAGTCTAAACTTCTATCCATTACGCCAGTGTGGCTTTCCTAGATTTTTTTGTTTATTCATTTCTTTATTCATTTTCGACGCTGACCGCCAAGGTCATTTATCCTACTGTTTAGAGTGGGTTCTGAATTACCGGAGCTTCGGTGTACATATCACATAGGAAACGCGTCAGTAATGGGCGGGATTCGAAGCAGGGTCTCCCGCGCGAAGGTCTAAGCTTCTGCAGCAGCGCAGCTCTCGACACGGGCGTTTCTTCGAGCACGAAGATCGCTCGGCAATGCTCGATGGCGGAGCGTCGATGTGCGGAACAGGGGGGAATTTTCGGCGAGCGACTAGCACCGCTTAACCCGGGGATAAAGGACGGTGCTGTTTTTCCATGCCACATTGAGATTTGTACCTTTGGTTTTTACAAGCTTTAAGCAACATTAGACTCTCGACGTAGAGGCGCGCGGAACGGAAATTTATTGCGGCTTAAAAACTCTAGCTTCCTTCGGAAATCCTGATAAATGCGCGAAGGAGCAACGCCCGTATACGTACATTAAACTCACTCCCTGGCCGGCGTAGAAGCCGGCGAGGTAAAGTGACTCTAGGCCGAAAAGCAAACTACGATGAGATGAAAGATAGGCGTGCGCAAATAGGGCGCCAGAGCGGAAGATCGCGCCGACTGCTCCTCGCTCAGCTCCGAAAAATGTTTCCTTAGCGCTGCTAAGAGCGCGGCGCCTGGATTGCGTAACGCGGTTTCAAATTCAAACGGCAACATAATTAGCATGAACCATCGATGAGAAGTGACTGGGACGAAAGTCGGCGAACTTTGACATTACGCTCGAGCATTTCATCATTATCGACGCGCGGATCCTATCGGTGAGTCTAATGAAAGATATGCAAATACCCTCCCGGTGTTTGTACTCGGTTCACGGCTATGGATATACGCAAGCAGGGAGAAAAATCCCAGAAACGTGTTATTTCGAATACGCAATCTTGATTCGCGATAATGAAGCACTATTCTCCCTAGAGCCGGACATGTTTTTTAATAGGCACGGCGCGCCTTCAACACGATTCTCGATTAAACTCAGCGGAGCGAACGTCTCTCTTAACGATTCGGAGGCGCATGTAAATCTTCCCGACACTCCGGCTCGATTAATATATGGTGTACGATTTTTCAGATGCGAAAGCGATCGTCGCCTTGCGAAAACAAAAATTTAAGCCAAGGCGTAGTTAATATAAATCATTGTAACGTTCAGCGTTGCCCTCGAGTATCGGTGAATAGGCGGATAACGAAAAAGGAATAAAAATGGGGCCCGAAGAGTCAGATTGCTGGAGGGAGGAAGATAAGGAAGGCTGAAGGTCGGGTAGGAAAGGTGGCGGCAGCGGGTTGGCAATACGCTCGAACCAAGCTCTCTCCCCTTTCCTCGTAAGACCTATCCGACCCAACCCCTTTCCCTCTTAACGCAAGCTATTGATATCCCGAGATACAGACACCACCAAAGCTCAGATCCAACGTGCGTGTAGCTGGACAGGGCACCACGTGCATTCATCCCATTACAAAAGGAGCTGAACCAGCGCCGGACGACCCGACCTGTCGTGTCCCTTGCACGTTCAACATATGATCGTACATACGTACCGAGTAGAACCTTGAAACGGTCGGTGTGCCATGCTGGACGTTTTATTCTTCGAAAGAAACGAGAGATTTTCGGATTTTTAGGAGTACTTTCTCGAATACCCAGCTCGGGGAATAGATAGACTTTCGGATCGTAGCATGTGCTTGTAAAGGTTCGAAAGTAGGAGATACATCGTTTTACAATACTTACGTGGATGGATGAACCTTAAATGTCATCAAATAATGTTTGAATGATTATTTTTTCGCTTTTTCTCGTGCTAGGATATACGTGTTTTACTCAAAGTGCAGATTTAAACTATTGCACGATCATGAGTACAATATTATGAAACTCTGAATGTATACAAGATATTTATATGACGGTTCAAAGCATAAAAGTGGGATATAGTGATGTTTTATACCTTTAAAGAACATGATTTTCTAGTAAACAGTTGCAACACTTTTATTAGACATAATATATCTGATTATTTTTCTTGGCTTAAAACAGGTATTTCCTTGATATCAGACGCTAGGAATAATTACCATGATAAGAGAAGCACCATCGATAAGCCATTGCATTAGCCACGCGGGTGTGATTCAAATTGACCGATACGCTCGCGTTCTTCTGCGCCACTGAGATCACGTGTTCAGCAGGTCCGTTTTGATTTCTGTTTCAGGTGAGTGGCAAGCTGCATCCGCTGTGTCTGTAATGCCAAATAGATGGTCGATGTGCGTATCTGTCGATCGTCAATTTATCGGTTGCGGCGAATCGGATGCTGCACCCGGTGAGTGACGAACCAGCCTCCCCTGGAACTCCCGTAGCTCACTTTGACCAATATTCCCCCAGACCAATCAGTATGCAAGTACACAGTGACACTCGTACAAGCCTAGTATCGTCGTAGTAACACCCCTCCCCCACCAACCCCCGGTCTCTCTATCCGTAGTTCCTGCTTTGGTGCAGTAGTACGTAGATAGGGAGTGAGTTATCGGAGTAGCTGATCCCTCGACATTTTCGAATCCGGGGAGCCGTCGCGAAAGATCGCCTAAAGAGTCATGTTTTTTGGCGTATGTTGTGGTAGGCTGCGTGCAAGTTTGAAAACAAAATACGTAATTAAAAGGCTACAAATACACGTAAGTTAAAGCTAGGATGTAGATGTATCGAGTAAACGCGGGGGAGAAGCGAAATCCATGTAAACCGTACGTTTAGCGCTCCGTCATCCCGGTGAAGATGACCCTCTTTTTCTTCCCTTCTCTCTCTCTTTTTTTTTATCTTTTTTTTTTCTCGTTACTTCTGCGGCATCGATGTACAAAAATTCTAGCAGTGCGTTTTTCGTCATCGCCCCCTTCCTCCCCCTCGTATCCCGCCCAGTGGCGTCCCAATCGTCGCAGGTTGTATCCCTGGTAATGTGTCTCTTCGAGCAAGTAATACAACGACTGCTGTTGATGTTATGTTTTTGTTATTTTTATTATCTGCGAGACGACACGAGAACACGTTTCTATCATCGCTCATTGCGATCCGCAAAAGCGAATTTGCGTCAAGGAGCGTCCCGTCGACGTCGGTTTACGTTCCCCCGGAACGATGTTGTTTTTCTCATCAGGCGTGCAGACGAGGTGGACGATAAAAACGTGTTTCTTTCGATCGGCACAAGATATATATGTTGATGTTCGATAATTTTGTTAATATTATATAGAACGTTTATGAGGCGCGTTTCTTCCGTGTCCGCCAAAGGGGACGCGGAATATGCGTTTCACACTTTGGGATGCGCCCGATAGAAATTTTGTTCTCACTTTCCCTCTCTCACTCTATCTCTCTATCTCTCTTTATCTCTCTCTCTCTCTCTCTCTCTCTCTCTGTTTTTCTCCTTCCTTTTTTTATTTCCAATGTTATCCTTGGAGAAGCAAAACGAAAACTGGACTAGAGGCAGAAAATTACATTGTACGTACCTACCTAGTACCTAGACGCCCGCCCAAAAAGGTGCGCGGCGCTATCCTAAACAATAACACTATTCTAGTTAATGGATGTATACGAATAGCCGCTAAGAGAATGCAAGAGTAATAGATAAACGCAGTATTTCTAAGAGGAATGTAATGTTAATAATTATTTATTTTGTGGATCTCGGAACAAATCTTTTATCGCTCTGCTGTGCTATACGTTAATAAATTAGGCAAGTAGGCCTATTTAGGAGTAGGCGTACCCATGCGTAGCGGTAGCCATATTTGTGTAAACGTTTCACGTGGCAAAAAATTCTTTTTTGTAATATACTAGGATATTAATTGTTTACCAATTTGAATCCTGATTGTATGTAACCCGAAAGCGACCAGGGCTGCACCTGCTGCCTATGTAGAACGCAATGAGAATACACTTAGGGGCGGTTGCTGTTCTGAACGCTATTGTAATAATACCTTGATTATACGATTGCTAAAAAAATAAATACGATGTAAACTTAACAATGGGTCTTACGCTTTTTTGCCCGGGCTACTGGCCGCAACGATCCATCCAACAACCAGATCCCTTTTCCAACGCCGCAAGTTCCGCTGTTTATTCTCGCAGGAACGATAATGCTCGATCGATCAATTACCACGCCATTAAATCACGGACAAACGCGGTGGCGGAGATGCGCGTGCTCCGTAAATCTATCCTCGAGGAAATAATTGGGAGCCCCGGACGTCAAATTGGCCAGCTCCACTTCTGTCGATTCTATGATATACTCTTATGCTGTTTTGACAGCACGAATATGCGAGAAACCCGATTCTAGAATCCGAGAGCGGAAGAATCGTCGTCGCTCGCTCGTACCAACGGTTTGAAGCTTCCAGCGCTGCTTATAGCAAGGAGATAATTCGAATTACCTCCATTTCTTTTATTTCGGTAGCTACTTCGGTATTTTTTCGATAAAACAATGCTCAACTAAATGACTTTTCGTGACACCATTTTACAGCAGAACTACCGTCCACTTCCAGGATATATTTATAGATATTATATACTCTTACCTGTGAAAAAAAACAGAGAAATAATATAATAATCCTGACGCGGTAATAAAGTCATGGAAGATCTCAGAAAATGCATCACCGTAAAGTAGTGCAATTTTTCTAAGCAAGAAAATCGATTATTATTTTGATCAGTGCGGTGGTTCGATGGTTGATTAGTGTGGTGGTTTGATCAGTTCCAGTCTTAAACACGGAATACGCGAACTTTTTCCATTTCCATTTTACTAAGGCATCTGAGATATTGATTCCCCGTCGTTGGATACGAACAACTCCAAGAATCGTCGCCGGATCGTCGTAACGGGTCGATGGCTTGCATCGCGCTTACCTCGAGATCGTCGTCGACGCACTTACGTGTCGGATGTACGTTGCGCAAGGCGGCGGGCCCGTGTCGTTACACAATGCTCACGTAATATCATCCGACGGATTACATAAAGATTATAATGGTTACGCGGTATCACTACTGCAGCCATGAAGATAAGCCACGACGTACATTCGATTTACAAAGAGAGCCTCGAGTATGGCATTCGTCGACTTCAATGAAATTGGCCGGCCATAAATGCCGCTACATCTGCGACGAGCCTAACCTCAACAGTCGCGGATATTCGTCCAATCATACGAGAAATACGCGTAAATACGTTGAAGCAAAGTAGCAGAAAATTATTATATAACACTCGAACTGATTTCACTCAATAACACATGGACTTTAGGAGTTCGATATCGACATACTCGAAGTAATCGTCCCTTTAAACTTACGATCAAAATAAAAGCTTTCACAACGCTAGTTAAATTAGATATTACAAATTTTAAAACTTCCATGCTCGTTCACTACTCAATAACACTTGTCCAATAAAACATCTCCATACTTGAACACACTAAACCACACGAGTTCTTTCGATCAAACGCTCTTTTCTCATAATTAAATAAACCAACAGTCCTTTTCTCACATCCAGCTAAAAGTACACTCACGCTCGTCGTACATATACACCTATTAAATGTCATTCAAATCCGTAAAAATCGTAGACGAGAACCCTTTCGTTAGATTGTCCCATGTTGCCCCGAAAATATTTTCCCAACGAAACATTCAAATCGCTAAAAATCGTAGACGAGAAACCTTTCGTTAGGTTGTCCCACGTTGCCCCGAAAATATTTTCCCAACGAAACGCCGTCGATTCCCGGATGATAACCCTGTAACCGATCAGGAAACGTGCAACGTTTGCTTTATGGCGCTTAAAACGGGCGTTAGGCGTCGGCGGTACCGGGCATGCTGGATCCGCCTTAACGGGCGCTGCGTTGATCCTGGGTCGGGCTTTCCACGGCATGCCGTAAGTCTCACGATGCTCCGGGATATTAATATGTTATTGCGGAAAGACGCCCTCATGAAAGTCGACAAGGACTGCAAAAATATGTCCCGCGCGTCTCGGCGTCTCCGGGGGGATGGCGCGCGGGCTGCTTCCTAGGAGGGATGATGCCGGGTATCCTTACACGCTCCACACCAACAAGCCACACACGGCCTCGTTACTATCGCACACGAAGCGGGGTGTGGCCGGGGCAGAATTCAGCAGACGCCATTTGTATTAATGAAGCTCCCGACAATGGTGCACGCCCGATGAATTATGTACCTAGGTTCGAACCGAACGAAACACCGGGCGCCGATCTAGGCGTAAGTTTGTTATTGGCCTCACGCACCACCCCCCTCCTCCCCGCGCCTCGTCGGCGGTAACCGTCTAAATAGTAATCGGGCGTTTATCTTTCGTACTTTAGCGCGAGGATATCCGCCGCCCCCTCCGAGTCCCACCCCCGATAATCCTTTTCGCGGATCTTGGGCCACCTCCAATTCCGTGGCCGGGAGATTGCTATTTCATTCGGATTACGCCCGCGAGAGAACGTCCCTCGTTATTTATCTATTTGAGTTTGCAGCTCAATACGTTTTATTTCGTACGGCCCGTAGGAGCACGGTGACAAATGCGTTATGGCCGCGATATTTTATTGCCCGAGGTAACCGTCTTTGTGGGGGTATCATTAGATTTAGCCCGAATACGCTTTTTTTTCTTCCCCTCGATTTACGGGAACGGAATGCGAGGAAGGAAGGTCCTCAAAATTGGGGCATTAATGTAGTTCGACGTGGCGTTGCAAGGATCGAGGAATCCTTCGGGGCCTCGAGGATATCCACCTGAGATTTTTCGTTCGAGATCGAGAATGTCGGCCGCGTAAGCAAAACCCATTACCGAAAGACGTAGCGAACATCCATCTCGCCATGGCGCGGATAAAACGACCGCTTTACTTTGGATTACAGGGGTGCAATTTACAGCAGGCACAAGAGCACCTGTTCGTTCTTGAAGAGATGGAAAGGTGGGGACGCGCGGAACGCGAGGGGTAGTCTTTTAAGGGTGTGGGAATAGCGTGCTTCGCAGACGTTGCGGTAATTGAATCCCAGTAAGTCCCTCTATATAGGAGTATCCACTTAAATGTATAACTCCCCCTACTTCGACCTTCCTTTCCCTTTTTCTTTTTTTTTTTTCCTTTTTGCTTCTTCAATCTCTTCCCTTTCTTCATCTTGTTTCGTACAACGACGGCAACAACTTTCGGGCACGTACGAAAATTCTCACTGGCTACATCCTTCGCCTTAATCGATAGACTAATAGCTCAGGTATTGGAATATATCTATATCCTTCCGCGTAATAAGCGAAATAAATCAACTTTATCATACCTGTGTAATCTGATTTTCCTCTTTTCCGCAGCGTCCAAAATCCTTCACAATTACCATGTATCCTTCGACAAATCGCATCGCGCATTTAACACCGTAGACTTCAGCTTCGCGTTTCTCCGGGAAATAAAGCATTTCGAACTCATTATCTAGATATCCACGTGATCTCAATTTTTTCCTTTCTCCCAAAAAATATATTCCATAAACAATTTACTTGACGCGCAAATCGGTGATACACACTGATCTTCGTCCAGACTCGACCACGGACTCTCATATCCCTCCAGGCGCAATAAGCTCGAAGCGACTTTCAAAATATCCCCACGTATCAAACGTCACGATCTCGATTTCCAGTCCAAACCTGACCTCCCCCGATACACGCAGGTCGAGGGGCAAAAAGTACCTGCGATAATGGCACCCGAAGTATCCGCCGTTTTAACAACGAAATTCTGATGTACGGCGCTCACGTTTCAGCGGCTCCTTGGCTTGCGGCGACTGATATGAATGTGTTAGGTGTAGATGAGCCTGGCGTGCTCCGCCCCCATATAATTACTTCACGCTTCTCTCCCCGTAGCAGGCCGGTTTGAATCGCACACGTACGGGCGCACACAGCCTCGCTTTCTTCCCAATGCTGGTGTTACAGAACTGTTTGTACAGCGTCCGCTCTCTTGCGGGGTGGTTTACCGTAGTTGTATGCAGCGCTCGCGAGTACCAGGCTATCCTGCGCGTTCGGCGCTCTGGAAGGGGATGAGAGGTTCAACCGGGGATGAGGGGGTTGTTGTGGAAGGGAGAGGTTATTAGGCAACGCAGCACCTCATCCCTCATCCTCGTAACCGCGCCGCAGCGTGTATTATGTAACAACACGGAAACGAACCGGGGGTGGTTAGGTGGATGAGAGTGAGTGGGAGTGAGAGGGAGGGAGGGAGAGGTGGCGTGTGCGGGTGTGAGAGAGAGAGAGAGAGAGACAAAGAGAGAGAGAGGAAACGAGGAAGCGTCATACCTCTGGTTGTTCTTGTTGTCGTTGTTGTACCGGCATTACAGGGCCGTGTAACAACCAGCGCGTTCAAAATAAGTGTTAACACCTCATAAATCTTCGTCGAATCCTATTATTTCCGTGGGAAAACTGGCGATTTTCGGAAACTGCACAGCCAGGCAGGACGGATCGATATTAGGGAATATTGATCGTGCGGAGATTTGCACTTTGCGGGGTCTTTCGTGTTTTACAAGCGAAGGATTGTGGGTAATGGTGTTCTTGTAATATTGTGTGATCATAATGGGAAGGAATTTGACGAGGATGCTCGTTAAGAGATACGAAATCCTTGGTACGTATACTTCCAGAGCGGTCGAGGTATCTTCGTTTCATTCTTCCCTTTTTCGATTGAATTTTCTCATCGCGTTGAGTTTCTAATTTTGAGAGTATGTCTATAAAAACGTCGGGGCTGACGCACGCGCTGGTTTCCAAGTAGTATCCACCAGGATAGCGTAATTTTCTGGTACGAGCGGCCGGTGTTCTTCGTGTAAATACTGAAAGAAACTGACATCACCTGGGAAGCGCTTTGATCTGCCTATCCGGGCAGTTAAGATGTCAGGGCTTCTTATTAAAATAATTTAAGCCCCAAGGCGGTGACTCTTCCTCGAAATATCTCACACCACGACTCTTGTACAGTCCGTGGAAGAAAATCAAAATGAATGGAAAATATATCACGTTTACTCGCTGATACGGTGTAGAAAAACCTAACGCCTAGGAATTTACGATAGAAATAATGGATAAATCTCAGTGGGAATAAAAAAAATACGCCGCCTTTCATATACTTCCTTCAATCCCACGCTTATACATCATAACAGGATCATATTTCACGCAAAGTTCTAGTAACACATTGCAGTTCCAACGTTTTCCTTATGACATTCAACATAGAAGTAAGTACGAGAAGCCCTGGCTCCCAACCAATATCCTTCCAGCACTTCCAAAATTTAGTTTGGGCGCCCGCGCGCGATTAGCAAATTGACAACTATTAATCGACAATGGAATCGATGTAGTCAATGGCGGCGTCCTTGTCTTGGACGGGCTTGTCCAACTAAGGTATAATACAAGCGCACTAGGCAGAGGAAGCCGACTTACCCCTTACTATCCGCACACCCGTCGTCCGCAGATAAATCTTCCCGCCCTCTAATTGGCCTTCCCTCCATTTCCTCGTCCCATACCCACGGCCGACCTATTCCTTCTTCTCTTCTCCTTCGCCCTTCCTTCCACCCTGCCCCCTTCTCGGTGCCTCTCCTCTCATCTCTTCCCTCTTGTCTCATCTCGCTCCCACCGCCCTACCTCCGAGTCGGGCACGGCTCCAGGAAACGCTCTCACCCTCCGATTTCCACCCCGGCGGCGCCTCCGTCCGCCCTCTCGTTCGCATCCAGCCGGGCGAATTATTAGAATTATTAGACATTATATTGGCCGCAAAGTGTCCGTTACACCGCCAGAACTCAATTACGAATTAAGTTATCGGGTTACGTACCGAGATGCATTACGCCCGCCGCGGTGACCGTTCTTGGAAATCGGGATCGAAGACGGCGGCTCGTTGAAGCAAAACTTATAGCCAATGACAAAGGGGAGAGGCCGGGGGGCCGATTATGTAAATGATTGTGTTCGACGCTCGATTCATTGCCAGTCAAGGGATATGTGAGTTACTCGGCTCTTGGCAAGAATTTCTTTTACGTGGGGAGATATAAAGTAGCTTGGCTCTATGCTTAGAGGATTTGTTTTTTTCACCGTGGATTCGACCTTCGGGGCGGGACTGATCGTCGGCCGGCTTAAAGGCGAAAATAATGACGAGGAATGAGGATGAAAAGGAGGAATTAGTGATCCGTGAATTAAAATGAGTACAGTTTATTAGTCGATGATATTAAAGATTCTGTTACGAATCGGAAATTTTTGTCCGGCGATGATTCCAAGGAGAGAAAGAAATGTTCGTAGAGTGATTCCGCTATTAATTGAACATCAGCAACGCGCGATATGCGCAGCTCGACGTGGCCAGCTGTGAAACTTGATGTGGTGCGCGAAGAATTTCGGGGTATCTTTAGACTTTTGTGCGTTCAGGGACGTTTCGAAGGTGAAATAAATTTCGAAATACCTGAGAGCACGGAGTGACCTCCATCGGTGCCGTTATTGCGCCTCGGTGTCCCTCGCTCGATGTTCGGTCTCCTTGAGATTTTTCTGCGCTTCCTTAAAAATCTTGGTCTTTCAGCTCGAGGCACGCACCGGTGGGGCGCAGGTTATTTTCAAAATTGTAACGATTCGTGACCTAACGGGACAGCCTCGTTCGAGGATGTTTGCGGAAATGTCGGCGCTGGGTCCGTTACGCATTAGGTCTTTTATCTTCCTGGCCAAAAAAACGGTACCTCATTGTCCCTTCGAAATAAAAGCGAAATAGGCCGAGTCCCGAAGTTGTTCTATTTTCAACGTTGCGCGGAACCAATGAAGGACGCCGTAAATCCGGAGCATCCCGGGTGGTAGCTTTTTGTCTGCTTATTTTTCGGCTTATTCCTAACTTTTTCCGTTTTCGCTCGGAAACCGAGGCGTTGCACTTCGTTTGAAATCGGGTAGATGAATCGTCTTTTTTTTTCTTCAAAAGAACAATGATACAGAGTATATCGTTTATTCCTTACCTCTTATAAATAACAATTTGGTCCACGATTGTCGATCCATTGCTAAAAAAAAGCAGGACCTGCTTCTAAACTCTACATTTAACACTAAACCTATCGAAACGGTCAAAACGACCAATCAATGGCTTCTTAGCAAAATTCCTGATCTTCGTAGAGAAACATTTTTTGCCTTTTTCACGATCTTACCGCACAGTGTGAATAGTTCTATCGATCATTTAGCATCTCTTCTTAGCCCTCTTTTTCTTTAAGAGCACATGTGCTGTACAAAAATATCTCCAAAAAGCGACTGCTTTGGTCGAGCGTTAACGAGGCACGTTAAAAATGTAGAATTCAATTTTGAATATTATTAATATATATTTTCGTGCGTGCTTTTACACGGAATATATGCAAGTGCAGCTGCCGAGGAGTGTCTCGAAAATGATGAACGGTACGGCAGTTCCACTGCACTAGAATTTGACGCAGGGGAACCGGTTGGAAAATAAGTGGAATTTCGCTCACCCTCGGGCCAGGGAAAAAGAGAGTCGCGGCGATTGCGAAACAAAAGGCAGGATAATTGTAGGTGGCCCCCAAGGGAAACAACGGGGAGGGATGCGGCGTATGATGAGCGTTCATAATAAACTCGAAGAAGCGCTGCGTTAATTTGTAATTGCTTTTGCGGTTGGCTGACGGTCGCGCCTCTATTGAGTGGTTTTGCACCGCCCAGAAAAGGGCTAGATTCACTGCGGGGCCCACGGGGAAACCATGATGGTTATGCAGATCGACGAAGGGTGCCGTGGTATTCGACAGCGCCATAATAATCCTCCCCCTATGCGGCCTGCCTCTAAAATAAGTTTCAAATAAACCGTAAAGCCTGCGCTTTCGAGTTTTACCGCGTCGGAGGCTTCTTACATGACGAAACACAATTCACTTTATTTTATCCGTGGATGAAAAGTCCACGTCGCGTCGCATGCATTTTGCGTTTCTTTAATGAGTTATCGGAATTTTTATTAATATTACATGATAGATTATAAAATTGTAATAGGAGTATAAATTGCATTGGGCAATTATTTAATCTGTGTTATAAGGTTGATCCGCAGAATATAATAGAAATGTATTTCAAACTTGTTCTAATAATTTAAGTAAAGCAAAGGAATAACTTGCAGAAATTTTGAAACACTCCTGATTAAGCATATGCCTTTGTGACTGTAAAAAAAGCTATTTCCTGACAACAAAAGTATCGACAGAAAGCCATGATGACACAGCAGCCTATATATGCCACTCTTATTTCGCAAACGCAACATAAGTTATTCCGGAGAATAAATCGATTCTTTAAAAACGCAACAAACACTGCATCGCCTCTACAACCCCGTAAATACAGCATACGGTACCTTGACATATGGCCGACCATTTCGAAACACATTTCTTCGATGTACCAAGGAATCGCTGCGCGTAAGAGAAAAACCAACCCGCGCATCGACACAACGATACTTCCCAAGAGCCCTGAACACCAACACGAATAAAATACCTCCGCGAGCAAAAGCTCGATATCGGGGTAAAAAGTCGCAGCGCTTTTGAGAGGATCGCGATGCGACAAAATCCTGTCCGGGGCCACCAATGTCGATGCGCGGCTCAAATCGTCCTGCCAAGGGAGCAAAGTGCGCGATTTGCACAAAAGGACCAACGTTCGAGGCCGATAAAAAGATAGAGGGAAAGATTTGCAAAAAGCGGGAGATATCGAAGACGCGAAAAAGAGAAAGTCAACCGGCAACACCGTGTACGTGATGTATTGTGGTATCGGGCATTCGAGCATCGAGAAAGAAGCCGACTTCGGCGGAAGGAGGAAACGATGGAGGGCCAAAAGGAGGCAAAAGAAGCGCGCGGAGTGGGGGACAGGGGAGAGGGGGAGGGGAAGAGGGGGGGGAGGCAGGAGAGGTTGAATCGAAGCAAGGACGAAAGGGGCGAGGATCGGTCCTGAGGGGGCAGCTACTCCGGCTACCGACGAAGAAGGAGGAAAATAAGGGGTAGCTCGGCGCCGCCGCCCCATGCTTGGCTTGCAAACTGACTTCCGTCCTCCGCGCGACTATTCAGACGCCGCTGGCGTTTTTACCGGGGCGAAGCCTGGCAAAAAAAGGGGGGAAATATATAGAGCGTGCCTCGAAGCTCTAGCCGGGTGCCCGGCCGCTCCTAGCCGAGCTTCCTAGCTAGAGGTAGCTGCTAGCTACTATGCCCTCGTCTTGTGTACGTTCCTACGACGGGCACCGAGTCTATAATATATCTCCTGCCTTATCTGCCGCTCGCTGTTTACTGCCCGATAGACTCCGCAGATAGGAGGACCCTGCATCACCGCCCCGCGAGAGAGCCGAGTCACTTACTTTTATATATGTTGTTACTTACGTCAGTGAGCACGCGGTAGGGAATTCGTGAGACAAGTTGGAAAATGCTGATGGCCATACTGAGATACGACCGACGCCCGTCGTCGTCGCGGCTAAGCGCGAGGACTTTTTCGGTCCTTTTCATAGAAGCAGCCCTGCGCGCTGTCACGGAAAATGATTTAAGCAGGCCCAACGCGACGTATTATACCTGAAGGGCCTTTATGCCTTGTTTCCTGATCTGACTACGAGATGTGGCTTTTGGAACTCTCGCGTGATCCGCTGGGCCGATTTGGTTTTGCCGACGGCGAAGGTTCACGCGCGACGATGTTGGCTGCGGGTTCATTATTGAACAAGGCGCACCGGATTTGCAACGTGGTTCAGCGGTGAAGGATAATGTATCAGTGGAGGATTAGGGAGAAAGAGTATTTGTAATAGAAGTACAATGCTGTACGCGTGTCTTCTTAAGACAGTTCTTTTTACTCACTAAGTCGTCTTGCGTAATATAGGCATTTATTTTTTACGTTTTCTGATGTATTTACTAGTAATATTTGTATTATTTTCATAGGCTAAGCGTATTTCATAGGTGCTGGCAAAATCTGCTATTCTGAATTAACTGTGTCTGCGAAGTATATCGAGAGCTAGTTACGTAATGTACTTATAATTATTTAATATACAGCTTATTCCTGACGTTTTATGCCTATATTCTTATACTTCATCCTTTTAATACTTATTCCACGTTAGTAAATTATACAAGTCTCCTTTTCGAGTTGTCGCAGTCGTAGCTTCTGCGATACGAAGTTTAGCCGTTAATTTCCATTTTTTTTTATCGCTCGATGCGTCACTTCTCTACGCAAGGCCGCACAATCAGACGCATATCCGAAGATTTCATCCGAGGACTCGTTTGCGAGGGAAAAAAAATCAGGCACCGAACGACATGTGGCGGCATGGAAGACGTATCAAAGATACACAACGAGAAGGCAAGCGCTCGTCCTCGTACCGGAACTTCCTTCCGCCGGCTGATTGACGAGCCAAGTTTTCTCGTCCTTTGGATTTGGGTCGGGATCCACCTCCTCTTTCTTTCTCCCCCTTCGCTTCTCCCATTCCACGTCCTTCTTCTTCCTCCTCTTCTTCTTTGTATCCCGTCTCTCTCTTTCTCCGCTCTGCTTTTCGAACCGAGTTCCAATGCAGGGTCCTCAGTAATTTCGAGGCAAGTTTTTCTTACTCGACGTATCATTCCGAACCTCATGAAAGTTTGATGATGAAAGTAGAAGTTAAGAAGCCATAGGAAGCTACGCCATACCATTCGGAGGTGTACCAGCGCCACGTTTCCGTTGGATAAAGAAACTGGACTTTCTGTAAGAAATCTTTTCTGTTCGGAAACTCGTATAACTTATTGTGAGGCAAGAAATACGGATTTGCATTCCCGTTCAAAGGGAAATTTTCGCAAGGGGAGCATTTAGCTTGGAAACAAAATTAGCATTGAGGTTAATAGTCGAAACTTGATTAATTATTCCCCGAGAAATGTTAACTGATCAGTAACCACGATTAATTTCATAAATCCCATTGCAATGTTGATCGCACTTAAAATACTGCTCAACGTTCTTTTTATATTCTTTCTAATTATTTCTGGACAATCATCTCGTCTATTTGAAAAATAATCATGGTCACGCGGAATTAATTTCGAAGAAAAGGAAAATAAGTGGTTCGATCATTATAGTTTGTTAAAGTTCGCGAGGATATTCGTGCGTACGATGAAACTCAAAATTGAAATACATTTTCCATGGAAGCCGACGACCGAGGGCCATCTTTCCCAGGCATCCAAGAGAGAGAGAGCGAAACCGAGCGAGTGAGCGCGCGCGTAAGAGAGGGGAGGAGAAAGGAAGAGAGAGAGAGAGAGAGATAGAAAGACAGAGAAGGAGGGAAGGAGAAGTAGGGAGATCGGTTTCGTCCCCTCATCTTTGGCGCAATAGCTGCTCGGAACAGCTGTTGTCCTATGGTGAATCGTACTTTGTTAAGGCAACGAGGGAATAGGTCGAAGCAAGTTTTTCCTACGTAGAAGCGTTCCCACCCTGCTGCTATCTTTAACTGTGGATTTTTCGAGTATGACATCAGTACGTGTCGAGCATGCGATCAACCGTAGTGCATAGCGATTGCATACTCGATGTTATGCCAACGCACACCTTCGCAAATCACGTTCTTACGCGTCTGCATTTTAGGCGATCGACAAGTATACTCGTTAGCAATAGCGCCTGTTTGTCCTTACATGCATCCGTAAATGTGTCGTGCCGATTGATGACGTACTCCGTCGCATTTTCAGTGTAGTGAATAGAAAGAATTTGAAGCTGTGATATCGAGTACATTCGCAGATATAAAATTTAGTGAGTGGTCCAGCCAGCCGTTGTTCGTCCAGCTAACGTGCTTCCCTCGATATTTGCAGAATGGCGCCGAGGATTTCCGGACTCACGTTTCTATCTCATCCCATTGGCCGTCCAAGCCTTCCGAGCTCAATAAAAGACACAGTGCGATTAATCCAACCTTTAATCAATCTCCCACACTATCACGTATATATATATATATATGTATATATA
>JBCFXI010001069.1:1956-78951 GCA_038496175.1 Ampulex compressa
AGAAAGATCGTACTTGTGATATTGGGGGCGCTTAAAGGCGCTGAGGATGATTGTACATCTAATATTAGGGGCGCTTAAAGGCGCTGAGAAAGCTGCACTTGATTACTACTTGCACTTGCAAAGATTATACTTGTGATATTGGGGGCGCTTGAAGGCGCCGAGGATGATCGTACTTCTAATATTAGGGGCGCTTAAAGCCACTGAATAAACTTGTGACACTGTAGGCGCCTAAAGGGCATCGAGAAAGATCGTACTTGTGATATTGGGGGCGCTTAAAGGCGCTGAGGATGATTGTACATCTAATATTAGGGGCGCTTAAAGGCGCTGAGAAAGCTGCACTTGATTACTACTTGCACTTCCAAAGATTATACTTGTGATATTGGGGGCGCTTGAAGGCGCTGAGGATGATCGTACTTCTAATATTAGGGGCGCTTAAAGCCACTGAAAAAACTTGTGACACTGTAGGCGCCTAAAGGGCATCGAGAAAGATCGTACTTGTGATATTGGGGGCGCTTAAAGGCGCTGAGGATGATCGTACTTCTAATATTAGGGGCGCTTAAAGGCGCTGAGAAAGCTGTGCTTGTGATGCTGTAGACGCCTAAAGGTACTGAGAAGCTTGTGTTTGTGATATTATATACGCCAAAAGGCGCTGAGGATGATTGTACTTCTAATATTAGGGGCGCCTAAAGGCACTGAGAAAGCTTGTGATACTGCAAGCAACTAAAGCTACTGAGAAGCTTGTGTTTGCGATATTATATACACCAAAAGGCGCTGAGAATTATTCTACTTCTAATATTAGGGGCGCCTAAAGGCACTGAGAAAGCTTGTGATACTGTAAGCGCTTAAAGGTACTGAGAAGCTTGTGCTTGTGATATTATATACGCCAAAAGGCGCTGAGGATGATCGTACTTCTAATATTAGAGGCGCCGAAAGGCACTGAAAAAACTTGTGATACTGTAGGCGCTTAAAGGTACTGAGAAGCTTGTGCTTGAGATACAATAGGCGCCCCAAGGTACTGAGAAAGCTTGGACTTCTGATACTATAGACGTCTAAACGGTACCGAGAAAGCTTACGTTTGCGATAGCCTAAGCGCTTCTGACGCATGCCATCGGTATCTAAACGTTAAAGATAAACTTTTTACGCTTGTATTCTTAAAAACACGTCACTCGAATAGTGACAAAATGACTCGGTCTCGTTCTCAAAACATTCGTTTCTCACATTAATGATATATTTTGAGTGCGTGCATTAACAATTGAATGCAGAATATGAACGAGTCAAAATATAAACGAGTAAAAAATAGAAACATAAAATAGATTCAGTTTTTTACCAGAATTTGATAAGCACCAGAAATTTGATCAACGCGGAATCATTAAGTCACCATAAAGGTGGCAACGAGACACCCAATAAATTGAAAAATACACTATTGATTAAACCTTATTCTTCGTATAAAACTATGAATCTTATTTCATACCGCAGAATCGAAATTACTTTCTTGCCAATCCGATAATACCTTGTACATCGAGGAATCGTATTTCCCTAAATAAGCGAACAAGTGATCCCAGTCCGTATTCGAAAATCTGCTGCTGGTCTCCAGCAAGTAACCAGTGGCCGTGACATCATATTTCCTCGCGGTGCGATTATCCCGGAGGAACAGGGAAAGCCACTTAGCCTCCGTCGTCGACAAACTGCATCGCTTCATCGGGGCTAATTTTTGGCACGACGCATCCATGCACCAGGAACTCTCTTCGTGTCCCCGACTCCTGTAGAATTTGATATTTTCCACGCAACACCGCGTCGATCGTCGAACACACTTTCTCGCGGATTTTTTCTGCGCAATTTCCAAATCATGGAAAACGCGCTTCCATTCTCCAGGGGATCCCCTCAGCTCCTTTTCCAACCTGCAAGGAAGGAAGACGATTGTTTTGAATCACGGTTAATTGGCAGATAGGGCATCGATTAGTTGCCTCGCGAGCGATCTCGAAGTTTTGATCTCCGTGTCAGCGATAAGATGTATCTCGAGCCTTTAAAGTTCTATCTACGGCTGCGCGCAATTCTGCCTGCACGTGTGTCCAAGCGAACAGCCGAGGTATCTCCTTCCTGCCGATAAGGGCAATTCTCGAGTTCCACCGTGAGACGTTGTCGCGATCTTGCGCCTCACTGGACGCCGGACATCAGGCGTTTTTTGTCAGCTGTAGATAATACCCACTGTTCGATTATACACGCTCGTGCACATTGACTGACCTACGTATATAACTGTAATACGAACATTCTTTCTGAGCTCCGAATAACGTGGGGATTGATTAATATTATATTGTTTAATAGAGATTTCTTTGGGAAAAAGTGTATATATATCGGTTTAGGATCAAGATATATTATGTCTTTTAATATTTTTTAAATCTCTGCTAAGAGATCGTTTATCGGATTAATGCATGTTTTTCTGTCGATGAATCGCGCGCGAAAAGATATTGCGCGTCTTCTGTCGCTCATTCGATTTGATCTCTAAACATCAATATGTGCAACGATTATTACCCTTTAATACCTAGAATCTTATAAGAAACACCATATTTTTAAATTCAGACTTCAGAGCAAAAAATCTCGATCTTGTCGTTTCGAGAAAATTAAAAGTCAGGGCATTAGTCAATTCTAAAATGTAAATAAATTACATTAAGTCTGACAATGTTTTTGCCAACTTATCAATATGTAATTTGATCGTATAAATTTCTTTTGGACAAAGTTAACCAACCTGATACATATTTACGGGCTGTGAATGGACTTCACTTTCACACTCCATCGCTACGGAACTTCCTTTACCGACCAATTTCAAATCGAACAAGTCATTGTCATTCTTCAAGATATTAAATATTAACTAGTCATAAATAAAAAATTTCTTGCAAATTATTCAAAATTATTACATTAAAAAATTCCTAAATTACTTTCAAAATAAAAGGTCCATCTATAAAATGTATCTGTTAATTCTTTTTAATTTAGGGATGAAAAGCAAATCAGCCGCGGTGAACGTAATTTTTCTTTATCGTTCCCATGCGAAAATCGTTACGCGGTCTTTTTATTTCCTGATTTGATCCCCCTTCTCCCCATTCGTCTTGCAGTATGCTCAGGAGACGCAACACGAGAAGATCCTGCGAGGACTGGCCGTGGGCATTGCGTTCACCATGTATGGCCGCCTCGAGGAGGCCGATCCCCTGGTGACGTCCCTCTGCGCCGACAAGGATCCGATTCTTCGAAGGAGCGGCATGTATACTCTGGCAATGGCTTATTGCGGCACGGGAAATAACCAGGCGATTCGCAAGCTCCTCCATGTCGCTGTAAGTTTTGCCTTTAAACCCTAACCACTGATATGATATTTATATTATTAATATTTGCACCGTAACCGTAGAATATCTGGAATGTACTTATTTATGTATCAAGGAATACGTTGTCCTAAGCTGGCTGGAAATTATTTAACGACAAGTTGTGATTCTTGTGATCATAGCGAGGGTATCCATGAGCATTTTTAATTTTTTATTTGTTCTTATGGAGGTTGGACATTGGGTCGACTAAATCCGCTGTTTTGCGTGAGATAGTAATATTTGTCCTTTGGTGCGTGGATAATTATTAAAAATGATTATTACATTCTATATTTTAATTAGATTAGTCATGAGAAATTGTAAACCGAAAGGGAAAGGATAGTTTTTCTCTACGCCATTTTTCGTAGTACCATCCATTATATCATCAATACCGTTTCTAACCTCCTTAATCTCTGCAATTTTTCATTATCGATCTAATTTAAATTTGGAATTTAGCGATCACCCAAAGACTCTTTCTTCAGTAGCGCGCACTTGTAGTCTTTAAAATATCTATCCATTCTCACGAGGGACTATTATTATCACATTCCCACAATAATGGCGGGTTAACATCGACCATTCGCGAAAATATTCCATCGATCATGCGCCCGGCTATCTTCTTCCCGGCGCTGGATTATAAAATTCCAGCGCGTCTTTCATGATACAGGAATTATATCTCTGATCAGGTATCCGACGTGAACGACGATGTCCGCCGCGCTGCAGTCACAGGCCTCGGATTCCTCTTGTTCAGGTGAGTACTCCCAAAGAATACTTAACCCGGCAAAGTCGATATGACCCCGTGGAATGCGAATTTTCCTGGCCCTGGAAATTCCTCGCTGGGCGGCTCAACCTAGATTCGCGCCTTCAATAATGTCAAACCAAAGTTATTTCGCGCTGGGAGCGTGCGAAAGAACGAGGGCGAAAAGGTTTTCGAAGGTGGGCTCGTTAACGCCTTCGCGTCGTCTCGAAGTCGTTTCGAAAATGGCGCCACTATTCAAGCTCTTGATAAATACTACGCTAGTTGTTGTCTGGAGTAAATACGTGGAAATGTTACTATGAGTCAATGTAAATTTTATGTACTTGTAAATTCACTATATTCGTCTTCGAAATGGACGTATTTATTGTCGCGTTTAAATTATTTAAAAATTTTTACGAGGAATGACTATGAGCGCCGATAAATAAAATTCTAGTTAAACGATCGTTCTTTGCTGCTTAAATGAAAGAGTTAAGAGACGTTTTAAAGAGAGTCATTTTTTTTTTTAATCGATTATAAGCGTCGTACCAAGAAGTAATGCTTTTTATATTCGCAAATATGTACATGTAGTAAAATCTTGAGGTATTGTTACAAACTTTTCGAAGTTATGCACGGCGTTTTGCCAAATTTTCCCTGGTTATCGCCCTTCGCGAAAGTGTTAACGGCCGTTAAACCCTCGCCCTCTGCACAGCTCGAAAATGAGAAATAATAGCCAGGCTGCAATTACGGTGGTGGATGAAAAATTGGATTATTTGGAAAAGGCGTCTCTCGCCCACGTCCGCCCCGACGATGATTTATTCCGTCGTCTTATTTGCGGAAATTTATCGTTCCCAGGGGGGTGGTTTACCCTCGCGAATACGCGAGCAGGTGACGATACGTCGACGCTGATCTTCCTCGATTTTGATCGACGCCCACTGTCGACTCGCTTACACATGCAAACTGATGCCAAAGAGGTACACTTATTCCTGTTTTGCACGATCTTTTTCTTGTACGATTTTGAGTCACGGTGGAAGAAAAAAAGCACTTTTCTTTTTTTACACTGATTGTTGCTTTTAATGGTTGGAAAAAGAAAGGGGGTAGTTTCCTCGATCGTGTCACCTTAAAATCGCGCGAAGAGGATTGGGTAAAAATAAAGTTGAGTGTATTGGCGTACTTTGAGTTGGCATTAATATTTTATTAAGAAATAGTACATTAATACAAAAATTGCGTTTTCTTACAGCATGATTATATGCAGAAGTAATGCGTTGATTTAGCAACTTTAATGAATTACTGTTTGAATATAATACGAAGGCAATGAACGTTTTGTAGTCAGGAAAATAGTATAACTCTTTGTAAATTGACTGGATTTTTTTTTTGTTATAAAGTTGACTTTCCTCTTTTGGCAGAAAGTTGATCTACAAGATCAGTTATGTATGTCGAAGAAGCTGAAAGGTGTTGTTGGTCCTTTACGAGAAACTCTATTCGAACGATCGAAGATATCTTGCTTCGATTTTCAATCGCTACGATAAAATCTGCGAAGCACGAGAAGGCTTTAAGAAAGGCTCTTAAGAAAGTACAGGAATGGCCGTGAAATCGTCGATGGCAATTTGCGACGAAACTTGCTGGAAATCCGACTCGGTGTTATGGAAGTTTAAGAGCGCGTCTTGCGAATGCTGAAGCATAAACCATTCGACGATAATTAATATAAAGTTGAACAAATTCCAACCCTTAAATTACGCTGAATGAATATTACAAGCTATTTACCTTCGTTTCTTTTTAGGAAACAAAACTGAATTCTTTAAGACTTCGAATTTCCTGACATCTCTTGAATAAGACTTTATGAACTTCCTCCGGGAAATCTTGCCGCCCCACTAACTTTCTCATAATTTATGTTTCCCGCGCATAAAAGAAAAGGTTTTACGAAAGGTTCAACCTATACGTTATATGCTAATTTACCAAGCATTTGCTTTTACTTCTACATCTATATCATTTCACTTCCCAAAAAATTTGTCAAGCGCATGCTATCAGTCCGTGTATTCTATCGTCATTTATTTACACTCTGTAAATAATTTTTAAATAACGCATCATAATCAATTCAGGATATTCTTCTATTATATAAAATCACAAATCCGCCATCTTGATTGCGTCGATAGTTTCACCATTAAAATCATTAGTCGGCAATGTTCAACCTTTCGATCGCGCATGTGCAGAGAAAGTCTTCGATATCTTTCAGCGAATGGCAGTCAGTCTCTCTATTCTATCAGAATTTATTTACACCCTGGATAGCGGAAAACAACGAGGGCTCGCCGTGCATTCATTTTGTCAGGCTCTTGTGCCGGATATTCCGGTGCAATCGGTGGAAGCGGTAAACTTCCCCGCGAAATAATAATTTACCGTCGGCGTAGATTTTATCCGAGCCGCTCGAGCCACGAGCGGCGCTACTTAAGCTGCAAATTGCTTCATCGCGTGATGCATTTGCATTAAATCTGCTTAATTGTTCTTCCACAGCGCGGTCATCTGCGCAACGACTCCTATCTCGATCGGTTTTACGGCGCTTCCGCACTCTTTGCGGATCAGCCAATTGCCCCTCGCTCCTTCGAGCCGATAATCGGCGCTGCATCGATCTTGCGAAAGATATCGGCACCGCGCGATATTCGTTTCTACATCCAGGACGTGGATCGTACTTTTTACCTCTTCTCCCAGCGAGTTTGCTGCTAAATGCGAAAGTACATCGGGAGAATCCGCGGGGCCTGAATTGGAATTCAAGAGGCGAGTTGAAAGATTAATGCAATCCAATGCGAATGGCGTTACTTCCCAAAGTAATTTATTTATGACTTCCTGGCCCAATTAGATTTTTGGATATTCCTTGATTAGATATGGATTATAAAAGTGCTTATCCTGGAAGCTTCGAAGGATGATTTTTGAGGGAATTATACGTTTCACTCCTCTTCTCTTGCTCTCGATGATTTTAATTTGGTTGAAAGGTTGAGCAGTCTTTCCAAGGAGGAAGATTATTAGAAATATACAAAAAGGTCTTTCTCATGAAAACTTGTATCAAGTACGATAACCGACGTGGCTCGGAAACTTTTTTTAGCAGCCATCTGCCTACTTCTCCCGAATTTCTCTTACTACGCATTTGCTCATGAACCTCTCAAAATCACATCTACCCATAAACCCGCAAAAGATGCTGCAAATATCGAATATTTATATAAGCCTCCGTAGAGTGGCTCGACTATATCCATTAATCATTGCTATAAATAACGATTTAAACCGCAATTATTTTCGTACCCATCTACCGCGCGTTAATCTATCCTTCTATTTCCTCGTTACGTAGACTCTCTCTCTCTCTCTCTCTCTCTCTCTCTCTCTCCCCTCGCTTTCTCACGCACATATACACACACGCGCGCGCGTGTGTGGCATCTTCGAATCCACGAAATCGAATAATCGCGGATTAACGGCCGGGCGCAAAATGGGCGAATTCCGGGTAGAGATCGAGGCGCGTTGGAAAAGAAGCGCGAGGAGGGGGGGGGATCTGGGGGTGGGAAGAAAGGGGATGGAGGAGAAGCGGGACGGAATCCGGGCGGACATGAATCATTCCGTCTGGGCTAAAATTACGTTTGCTTTAATAGCTTCGTTCCGTCGGCGGGTCACGTCGCTTTCGCGGCTTTTCAATTAAATCGCAAATTTCTCCGATAATGATCAATTGGCCGCAAATGTAAAGCTCTACTCGATTATCCGTCCATTATCCCGTGAACTTTGTAGATCATTGCCCCCCTCCCCCTCCTAGGAAACGGATATTTCTTTGCGTATCGTTCCTCGCCCGTCGATTCACCCTGGGGGATGGACACCTCGAGACACCGGTCAAGAAAGTTTGCGCGCGAATTTGCTACCGCAAGTGTAACCGTGTGTAGAGAGGTTATTAAGTGAGAGAGAGAGAGAGAGAGATAATCAGAGAGATAGATGGATACAGGGGAGAAGAATTATACACACTTGTCGGATGGAGAGAGATAGTGATAATAGTGTGTGTGTGCGTGTGTAAATCTTATCGACACTTTATCAAAAGTAAAACCGATGATATGTACTCGCGACTGACTCTTTTCCACTGACTCTCCAAGATGGCTGTCGTCCTCCTTAGCAACCAAAACAAACAATCGTCTGCTTTTCCTACACGAACATAGCTTTATTGTTAGCTGACTTCTTGTACCGACGATTCTCCGTTTTGCATGTCTCAACATGAACTTTGATCAATTTTCCAACTAATCCCATTTCATTGCACATCTTTTGAAAAATTGAATATAACCTATATACGTATACCTAAGAGTTCAAAAAAAAATCAAATAGAAGAAGAAAAAAAGGAAGCTTTCCCACCAAATTATATTCACCTATAACGAAGACGAGACAAAAATTCCTCGAAGCACAAAACTCAAAATCTTCGCACTGTAAACGAAGCAACTTGTCAAACTCGCTCCCTTCTCTCTCTCGCATCCCACCAGAAGAAGCGCCCTCTATAACCGCGCGAAATTCTATACCCGTGTCATACATCGCGGAGCGAGAGAACGCAGCAATGTGGAGGTCGGTGGCGAGTGAATCGATAGCTCGTAAACCAGGTGCCTAAGCAGCGATCAATCTGTTTGCACGCCAAGTTACGATAATCACGTTGATGATTGCACAGCCAGGTTCTCGATGCACGGCCTTAATTGGCCGTGAAACGTGGATCTAATTAGCCACTTTGTTCCGCGCAACAACGCACAAGTAAGCCTCTCTTTGTCGCTTCGTCGCCCTTTGTTCGGCTCCTTTCGCAACTCGAGAGGCAAATCAGAGGCGAGTCCTGCGTCTTCTGCGCCAATCGAACGATCGCTCGAGAAGCCAGGGACCGATCCTCGATCGCCTTATTCGTTATAACCCCTCGGTCGAGTTATTTCGTAATAAATGGAAGGACGACGTTCGGCATTTCGATCCTTCAGGGAAGAAGGAAGTCGATCGGTGGATTTATTAAGTCGATTTACGAGCAACCTTCTATCTTTGGGAGCAAATCGATACGAGGAAACGGAAGTTATACGCGACTCGACTGGCTCAACCCGTTGGACGTTCTTTGAAGAAAAAGACCGAAGTCTCTTTCTTCAATAATATCGTAGCGGCATCGAATCCAGAAAGTCCTAACCGAAACTCGATAAACGATTTTGCCCGACAAAGGATATATTTTTCGAAAGTGACCAAAGTGTAGCGAGGACTTTCATCACAATGAATTCCTATAAAGAACTATACATACGTATAAATCTTCTAGGATTTATAGGAAACAAGTCGCAAGGATTGAATAAAGCGAGAAACAAGTGTAAGATCGAAAGTACGAATTCGTATTGACTCGCGATATATGACGTGGACCTTTGAAATATTCCTTTCATCCGCGAGATACGATGTAAACTAAAAAAGTGCCTTGTAAAAAGAGTATCGGTAAGATCCAGGGATTTTACTACGAAGGATACCTAGAAATATGCCGACTTTTTCTCCACCTTGGAATTTAATCCTCCTCCTCCTCCATCGACTCCTCTTCCATCGCAGCTGGAGGGATTCTCCAACGACGAGTTAACTGGCCTTTTCCAGTTAACGGGTTAAATCCCGCAGGGCTCGATCCTCTCGATAAGCGTTTCCAGTCTTAGCGCCCTGGAGAATCCTCTTTTCTGCCCTCCGGCCGATTAACGGCCCCAGCTTGGCAGCGATTTAATTGGACGTCCCTGGTCGATCGCCAGGCCTGATTTCGGCCAAGATAAGTCCTCGGGGAAAAGGCGAATCGGTTGAAACTGGACGGGTCTTCCCTTGGTGGCGCGATGCGATTACGCGACACTTTTAGCCTCGAAGGTTCGTCGCTCTGGACGCTTTCTTGGCGAGCGAGGCGTGAAATCGATTCAACAGGTTGCGAATAGGCGCTATTGTTCCTTTGCGATTAACACTATTCCTACCAGCCATTTACCGGGCAGATTTAAGCGTACCTAATATATCCTTGGAGAAAAAGAGGACGAGGGAAAGATGCGGATAGATCAATCGATCGATCCGTACGATGCGAGGAAATCATGAAAAATCTCAGAAGTGACCGCGCCTCGAAGTTCTACGATTTTTCAAAGAAATCACTGACCGCTCGTGGTAGGAATAGTACTAATGCTTGACAGATCAGACCCGATGCAATGGAATATTTCTTGAGTATACGATTTTTCTGGTTCGTGATTAGTGTTGTATTTTTTCTTTTCTTTTCTGGAATACAAGAGCTCTGCTGAGATGACTAAAGATAGTGGAAGCGAAGATAAGGCCTGTTTACACCGAGCGCCCGATTTATATCGTCTATCTACCGGTTCAATGATTTTTTAAAGCAACAGCTTTCAGGTTAAAACACACGTCGATATCACGGGCGTATCGTAGGTAAATCATTTTGTCGGAAACTCAAACGAATTTGCGAACGATCGAATTTCCCGCCTCTCATTCCTGCTGGCCTTTCGACCGCACTCTTGCTTTTATCCACGGATTTCCCTTCTGTTTGCCTTCTAGAGGGGTGAGAAAGTTTTTTTTAACAAAAAAACTACGGACTTCATCGTCCTCGAAAGAACCAACCGCGACTCGCGCGCGAGGATCGCAGTGTTCATGGTTCAAAATTTGATGGATCGGAGGTGGTTCCGCTCGGCTTCTCCAACATTTCTCCTTTCTCTACCTCCTCTTCGTCTTCCTTTCCTCCTTGCCTTCCACGATGCTGCAACTTCCGTACTTCGATGAGCCCGTTAATCCGCGCCGGCTTCTTCCATTAATCAGCGGTTCGGTGAGCCGCAGTGCTTTTGGGGAACTTCAGTCGGACTTCGAGAGCGGCTCCAAGCCGCTGCGGGTCGAGGCGTTTTATCTATTTTACTCGGAGTAATTCGCATCGCGGTTGATGGTCGGATCGCTCCGCGAAATATTGAATAATTCCAATTTATCATTATCGTGGATTATTGAGGGTATTTACGCACTTGTTTTTTATTCTCCAACTGGTCTTATGGGGCTTGGATATTTGGTAGACTTCATCGATTATTTTACGTGGGATAGTGATATTTGTTTATATTATATGTGGCTGATTATTATGCATAATTTCTAAATTTTGATTTCAAATTACGTTGATAATGAGAGATTCTAGACGTGGTTTTTAGAAACCTGTTTGAGGTTATGAGGTTGTTAAGTGGTTTAGGTAAGAACTGGTTGTCGCACTTCTTTACAAATGGCTGCGTCGTATTTCTTGGGTATCCATCAGATTCTTTAATGAGCACTCTACTTGGAAAACTTGGCACCTTCTCTCAAACTGGACTCCTGGACTGCTCACATTCGACTGTTCTCGCAGTGCCCTAGACAGTGCCTCAGTCGCGCATTTTTCCACATATAGAGACACGCACACTTTCACACGTTCGAGGGCCTAGGACACTCGAAATTCCTATGCGCCTTGTACACATTATCTTGCGGCGGACGACGCGGCTGTCCACCTCTAAGGCTGCATTATCGTTACGATAGATTTTTTCTATTCCACACTTGGCGCGCGGAAAATCCCGATTCCGAGCAAACACTCCGAGCACCGTTCAAAATCCTCGCGCGCCGCACGATTTAGTGAGAATTATTAGTAATCACGACTTTAATTTTTTTGGTTTTTTAAAATTAAATTATAATAATTTAGTAAGGAAGAAGAAACTGTAGTAATATTAACTATAAGAGCTATGGACAAAAAACGGAGACAAGCGTTACATTAAAATTTTTAATATGCTACTAATAAAAATTTAAGCAACATTGAGGAAAGTAAATACGCGCATATTTATCTATAATATATTAAAAATGTACTTAAACCTATGCACACCGAAACTACTTATAAAAATTCGGTCTAAAGAATAATTATTCGTCTGAAGGTCTTAATAATCATAAATAATCGAAATAATAATTTTAAGCTCAAAAAAATATCTCGACTCTAGAGCTACGGTCGTACAGTCAATAGAGGCTCAGACTCCCACGCGAGAGACCTGGGTTCGAATCCCGCCCATCACTTTTGGGTTTTCCATGTAATATGTATACCGTAAATCCAGTGCTTCGGAAACTAACTTAACCCTCTACGAGTCGAATTATTCCTGCAAATGATGCAACTCACAACGCATTTGCTTTGATATTTCAAATTAACAATGCTGCCAGCCCTCATCACTATTATTATTGGTTATCCTGGAGATATTATATAATTAAGACGTATATCATCGTGTGAAAAAGCAAAGAAGTCAAATTACTTGGTAAAATGTCGATATATTAGTCTGTGACTTGAAAGTTACACGTACCTATAGAGGTTTAAATATGGTAGGTCCTAGACCAGTCGACCTTAGCAGTCGATGTCGAAAATTAATTAAAAAAAAACATAGTTGTATCTTTAATCGCCGATCATAAAATGACCGTTGCGGATAACCTTGCGCGTAAAGCGTTTTGTAAGATGGCTTAGCGAAATTCGCGCCGAGGTCGATGCCTCGCAATGAGTCAATCAAATCGCTCGTCGATCCAAGAGCGATAACCCTGCCGCGGGAGAATGCGAGATAAGAGATTAAGCGGTATGTGGCCATTGTTTTCGAGAATTCGATATTAGATCGCCTTGATCGAGGCTTAAAAGGATTTTATAGCCTCTCCGGGGGATCATCTCGAAGAGATTCATTAACACCGATAATTGTAAGCGATAGCGTCTGCATTAATACGCTGGTGTTATGAAACTGAGGGCGAATTTAAGAAAAATGTCCAAATTCAAGTCTCGCTCGATGATCTTTGAGATTTTTTCTATGTTACTTGGAATCTATAGATTATTATCTGGGCTAAGGGACCTTAGATCAAATGGTAAGAAGAACATTTATTAGGTTTTTTATTGTACTATAGTGGTATAGTACGATTAAACACACGGAGTAGATAGTTTAAATTTATATCATTGTAATTTAATTTTTTTATACTATATATAGATTATAGTTTGAAAGGTGTACAGCTTCCAGGACGTTTTAAAAATATATAGGAAATTACACAAATTTCGTACAATCGCATGAAATCCAAAGCAAGAAGCCCTCAACGTGTGACATCCAAAATTCAATAAATCATTAATTGTAGTCCTTAAATACGCATCTCACGCGATAGGTTTTAAGTCCTAAGAAACAAAGAATAACTTTAGTCGACGGTCAATTTCAGACCAAAAGACTTTAACGATCGACGCTCAAAGCGAAGTGATCGAGCCAAAAGATATAATCGTACTGTAAATATTATACAATCTCGATCGCGGGCCTTAATCCGACACTCGAAACGTCATAGGGAATTTCGGGCGACCTTGTCGATCGCGATCCAGGGAGAAAAGAAGCGTCACGATGAAGCAAAACAAACAACAAGTCGACAGGAGCGCGGCACGATTTCCTCAAATTGCCATTGAGCCTCGAATTACGGCCGGCGCGAGATTTCCCGCCGATTGCCGTTCTATTTTCGTCCCCGTTCCTCGAGCAGCTCCGATGGAGATTTACGCGTTCGGACATTCTTTCCCCGATAAAGCAATCGCGAGGCGCGCGATTTCGCAATCGAGATTCTGGCCCCGCGATATTCGAACCACCAACCGTCTGAAGGCTCTCTCTCTCTCTCTCTCTCTCTTCCTCTCTCTCTAGACACACATACGCACGCACGCACGACGCACACGCACGAACGTACACGTATAAACGCACATGCACGAACGCACACGCACGAATGCACACGACGAACGTACACGCATAAACGCACACGCACGAACGTACACGCACGAACGTACACGCATAAACGCACACGCACGAACTCACACGCACGAACACACACGCATAAACGCACACACACAAACGTACACGCACGAACAAACACACGATCACGAACATGCGCGCGCGCGCGCGCGAAAACACACACACACACACAAAATTACACAATCACACAGTCACACAGTGACACACGCAGTAATCCACGCACTCACTGGCTCGCTCATTCGCACTCTCATTCTCTCCCTCTTGGGAGTTGCGGATTGATCTCGATCGGGTGTGCCGATATAATCGGTGAGTGGAAGGGACAACTGGAAGTCGAGATGCTTAATTGAAATATTCGATCGACCTGGCCGGCTCTGGGGATGAGCTGTCAGGGGGAATGAATAGTCGAGGCCTCGCCACCGAAATAAGGGGGTCGTTAATGTCCGTCTTCGATAATGTCGCCCTCGCTGGGATGGAGAGAGCGAGAGTGCGGGATGGGTGAGGAGTGAGAGGGTGGGGAGGGGGTGGATTTTCTACGATACGGAAATATAATGGTTGCGTTAGACTGACAGGGAAGCGGTGGAATAATTTTACTTGCAATTTCTTACAAATTTTCCCGTGGAACGTTACAGAAATATTAGGTCATGGAAGTTCGCCTTTTCAACCGGCATGTTGGTATGAAAGCTTGTTATAGCTTAGATTTTGAAAGTAATTGGTGGAATTATTATACCTGTAATTTCTTACGAATTTTCTCATGGAGCGTAGCAGAAACGCTTGAAAATTGGTCTTACTTTGAAATACTTTTGGACGTTTAAAGATATCACATATTTGAAGCGTAATCAACGAGTGATGCGCGATTTCAAATGTTCCTAAAAATAAGGTATTAAACTCTCTTTTTTGCAATAAAATATTATTTGGATAAGTTTGCCGATGCAATGTAGCTTTCGATATTCTCCGATCCTTAAGGTTGCACGAATCAGAAAATAATAATACAACGAAAATTAAATTGAACTAAAGTAAAATTTTGAACATTCAATTAAAAGTAAAAGTAGTCCCTAAAGGTAAAAGAAGATATTTCTTTCTACTTAAACGCGTAAAATGTCTATGATACAAAATAAGTGAATATTGGAAAAATTTAATTAGACACGAGTTAGTCTTAGCGAACAGAAGAAAAAGTGTGGATTAGTACAGCGAGAGGTAATTCAGCTACCATAGAGTGTCTCTCCGATTTACAGCTATCCATCGACGACGAACAGGCGATGCGGGACAAAACCTATAAATGAAACTTTATCTAGAAATTGCCATGCGTTATGGAGGATTAATGCGTGAAAATACCATGGAACAGCAGCCACCCCTCGACGAGCCGCATATTTGCCCCGAATCGCGTCTGCCTCTAATTCGGTGCGATAACCTCGCTCTCTTCATCGACATCGCGTTATCGACATCTACTCCGCCGCGAACAATAAATTCGCGGTGGATATTGAGTTTCAATAAAATAGGAGAACCTACAGGGTGGCCCCTGTTATTAACCGTTGCCACGAGTTTCCTGTTCCATTCGTGCGGTTTGAAAAACAAATCCCGAATATACAAAAATAACCTCGTCTGCCACGAGTCTCCGACCCATTCCTGTGGTATAAAAAAAATCCCGAATACAAGTAACCGTATAAATCGAGTGTAAGACGCTTAATTAAGTTTCATTTAATTCCGTCTCTAATAGTAGCAATAATTAATCCTGTCTCTAATAGTATCAATATCCTTTTTCTTATATTAAAATATATGCTTTTCTTATATATCAACACTATTCCTATCACGAGCGGTCAGTGATTTCTTTGAAAAATCGCAGAACTTTGAGGCGCGGTTACTTCTGTGATTTTTCATGATTTCCTCGCAGCGTACGGATCGATAGATTAATCTATCGACATTCCCCTTTTTCCTTAAGGACATATCGAGTACACTTAAATCTGTCTGCAAGATGACTGGTAGGAATAGTGTTAAAATAAGACTAAAAAGATACTAATTAACCTCGATAAGAAAACAGTAACAAGAATTCACGCAACGTGTCCATCCCATCAAGTCCATCCCTAAACTCTCAACCCATAAACCTACGATGCTTTGGAGAAACTCCATGAAATATCGTCCACACAAACACAATCTCCCCCGAGCAGGACCACGGCGCGTACAGAATCGCGAAATAGATATCCAATAAGCGACACTAACGATCGGCCCTTCAGTCACCCCCGAGCAAGCTCCCGGAAAAAAACATCGATTCCCCAACACCTCGAGGAGCTCCTCCCAGATAACCAGGCCACTGGCTCTACAGCAATAAATCGCTTCCAAGAGGAGGACCAGTACACAGGAGCGCGGTTCGGATGAGGAAACTCCCAGACGATGGAACTCGAGGTCCCGCCAGTTCGAGCCTCGTAATAGAAAACCGATGGCCCCCCGATCGTATCGTGAAAAGCATCGATGGAGGTGCAGGGTCCGTGAAGCAGCTCAGATTCTGCGCTCGCACTAGGCGAGCAAGAAGAAGAAGGGGGGTCGAGCCTCGCGATGCTCGCGGCTTGGGCCGCAAAAGAGGCGAGATCCGGGCCGCGCGCTAAGCTCGATTTTAATCAACGCTTTAATCGGGGGATAAATGTAAATTAATTTTCCCGAGGACGGGCCGGGGATTTCCATCCTCGAAATGAGATATATCATCCAGGCCCTCTCTCGTGACCGGACTGCCCTACAACGCGGCCGCCATTCCCTTCCGCCGAACTGCATCGATTCGTCTCGATTCTGGACGCGTTTTGCATTCCCCAGCGTGCTTCTTGACGGCCGTAATATCTGGAGCGTGCAGATTAATAGCGCCTCCTAATTCTACCCCGGGCGAAGATCTACGATCGTCGTTACCGCCAAACACCGCGCAGGCAAGTTCTCCGGCGGCGCTGTGCTGAAATCATTTGGAATACCTGCAGGGATACGGATACCATTAAAATTCAATTAGCGATAGACGCTTGATTTAGCGGAGCCTTGGAGGCCGAAAAACTGCCGTTGTGCTGGTGCTATGCTGTAACCCGTTTGATCGAATTTTAGCTGCCTTACTGAATGAGTTTGTCGTACGAAGGCTAACATTGTTTTTTTTTATTATACGTTTTATATAAAGTTATTTTACATTCACGTACCTTTTTTTTTATATTTTTTTTAGCGTTTATTTTGAAAGTGGTGTAAGGCCATTATTTTAAAAAAATGCTATATCGCGTGATTTATGTTTAATTTGGTATAGACTTTTTGTTTATAGCCAGTTAGTATTTAATAGCTTAAAAAATACCAACCGATATTTTTTTATGGACAAATAAACTAATCTTTGATTTTCTCGAAACGAGAGAAAATGGACTTACATCGCTTTCAAAATAAATGGTCTATGTAACGTTGTTATATATTATATAAAGCTTGACGTTATTTTTCTCGTTTGTTTATATAACGTTAATTTATTTATCGTTTATATTTATCTATTAACATAGTATGCTGTTATATGTTTTATTAGAATGTATATTTATTATATATATTCTATATATATAATATATTCTATATATAATAAGTGACAACCTTGTGTACGATTGTCTTGCTTTTTATTTGTTTATTAATTTCTTTTTGAAGAATCGAGCAGTACGATTATGATGGAAATCGTTGAGCGTGTATTTTGTAGAGATATACCGCCTTCGGAATAATCCGCTTACCAGTCGACGGAGTTAGTAACTCGTTTTAATCGCTCATTAACAACGAGCGACTGGAAAGAGTGTCTTTTGTAAAAATCGAAAATTTTTTTGGCCATTGAATAATAAGTAATTTCTTTCAGAAGCCATTTCGATCTTTTTTTGGCTATTCTTTCTTATTAATTTTATATGCCGTTGGATGAAAGCTATATCCGTATTTACGCATTCTACATTATATATTTGAATTTATATTATAACGGGAATTTTAAAAAACAATATACATTATTTCATCGCGTTTCTCGACTTTTTGTTTTACGGAGTTAATCGATGTGTGCACTGAACGGCTCATATAGGTCTGACTGTTAAGTCCTTTTTCTCTTTACACGATTTCGAAACGGAAGAGCAGCGTAATATATTCATAGCAAAGCTTGGGAAAACAATACCCCTGCTTTCTCATTAACCGTAAATTTAGGATCTTAGTAAACCTATTACACCAGCTGGAATTACTATTCCTGGCACGATCGCGTCTTCCTTTTGATTATTCAAAAATAACGCAGAAACGAATAGCGGAATGTGCTTCTCCCTGATAAAAGAAAGTCTCGGATTCTCTAAGCAATTTCTCGACACATCCTCGCCAATATTACTTCTCAAAGAAGCGGAGGATATCAGAAAAGAAGTATTCGTCGCTTACGCTTACGTTTATTCGCTCTCAATATCCCTCTTTCACGTCTCAAAATACACTGGCGATTATTTTTGAGGCACACGCGTATCGCGCGTGCAAAATATCATTTACGCGAGCGGCGTATCGAGCCGCGAAAGAGGGAATGGAAATTAAAGTAAAAGCCTGTACGAACGTTGATTGAAAACACATTTTTTTCTTTTTTTTTTTCCATATCCCCTACACGTTTCACCCATGTTCCTCGTATCGCGCTATTGCGCGGAGAGCCACGAAACGATTTTCCAGCTTCCATTCCGCGGCGGACGCTTGGGATTTCAGCAACACACCCCGGGATCATTAACACTAAGTGTTAATTTCTCTATTTTACTTTTTATTTCGCCTTAATTCGCCACTCTTTTTTTTTATGTTGCTCACAAATGCACCGAGGTAGGCTAATATGTCGATCGAATAGGCTAATCAAAAGCGCAATCGTGCGCGTACACGCGCATATCGGGGAGGCAGAGATAATGTCAAGCCAATCGAACGGCCGATAACCGTCTCGACATACGGGCTTGATTTCATTGCGCGTACAAAACAGGGGAACGATAACAAGCCTGGATCATCGGGATCGCGTTATGCGCACGCGGATGGACCCGATGGGGGAGAAATGTTGGACTTCAGAAGACATTTCGCAGGAGCTGCACGGCGAATTTCAAGGCAACCGGGAATTTGGCGCATAATTTCGCGCGCCTCGAGGATGCGCCTGAATTTTTCGCCCTTTACGAGCCACTCTTAATGGCGCCTTTTTTTACGCGTGTATTCGCCAAGGGGTTTATGAGGACTGTTTTGTTCGTGGATCCTTTTTTTCTTTTTTTTTTCTTTTTTTTTCTTCATGTTGTCGGATGGAAGTTATGGAAGCGTCGGTGCGCGATAATGTGAGCTTGCTGGGAGGGCTGGAAAGTTTACTGTGGGAGGAGGTAGTGGTTGCGGGAACGAGAAAGGCCGTTGCATCGAAGGAAATTTCGGTTCAATAGATTGTAGTGGATAGTGGATCGGTGTGGTTTTTATTCTTCATTTATGTTATTGGACTCGTGTCTGTGTTAATAAACGCTCGAATTATAACTAACGTATGAGCAAACATATGAGAGGAACTCGGTCAGGACATTGGGGAGAAAAACTTAAATCCAAATGGATTTCTCGTATTTGAAATTGATCTCATTAGACTTGTATCTATTTTAATAAATACCGAAATCGAAACTATTATAAGTGTAATAGCCGATCAAAAACCGAGTACGCTTTCTCAAGATACCCTCTGTACATCATCTTGCACTCGTATCAAGAAAGTCACTTAAGAGGTTATGAGGCAGATGTAGCGAAAATACGAAATCCGTGAGAAAATAAACAGGCACCTTTGTCGAATTGAATAGATTTTCCATATTTAAAACCTATATCATTAAACTCGTATCTCCTTTAGTAACTACTTGAGTCAAGACAAACACGTGCGTAACAACCAATCAAAAATCGAGTATACTTTCTCGAGACACCTTCTGTACATCATCTTGCACTCGTATCGAGAAAGTCACTTAAGAGGTTATGAGGCAGATGTAGCGAAAATACGAAATGCGAGAAAAAATAAACGGGCACCTTTGTCAATTCGAATAGATTTTCCATATCTAACACTTATATCATTAAACTTGTATCTCTTTTAGTAACCACTTGAGTCAAGACAAACACGTGCGTAGCAACCAATCAAAAATCGAGTATACCTTCTCGTGACACCCACTGTACACCATCTTGGAACCTTTTTTCATAGTCGTTTCACGAGCACACTTCGCGCGATGGAACTCGCACCATCCGCGAAAACGAGAGGCAATCCAATACCCAGCACGTGTTGCTTTTACCACGGAAATTACGGAACAGCGTCGAAAAAATCTCAGCGATTTTGCGCATCCTCGGCCGCCCCGGACTAAATCCGTGCATGTCCCATCGATATGCAAATTCTGGCAATAATGTCGCTCGTCGGAATCCGCGGCGCAAAATTCGCCTCGTCCCGGACAACTGGCGTTTTATGTTTTTCAGTTACAAACAATTGCATTGCTCGGGGCTCGTAAGTACCGTTGTGTTTTTTTTCGAATTGCAACCTTGTAATCACTGTGAGCTTTAGTGCAGCTGAAACAGCGACTATGGAAGAGAAATTCGGAATATTTAACCGAGATTGACTGGTGTTTAGATCACGATAAACCAATCGTTTTCTGAATATATATATATATATGTATACCACGTATGTAATGAAAGAAAAAGGGAATCGAGAAGAGAAAATCTACGTTTCGCGTATCGATATTCGGATGTTGGTGAAAACGTCATTCATTCCACTTCTTAAAAATATTACATACTATCGAGCTTATCGTGAGAATTATGTTTGCCATTCGAGATTCCGTGATTATTCTGCGGGATTAAATTAGGATGCGAATAAAAGTTGCGAAGATGCCGGATAAATAGCTCCCTGCTACTTGACACGGAACGTGCATTTGACGTGCCGATATTCAAATGCTGGCAGTAATGTCGTTTGTTTCTATCTACGGGACAATATGCGGTCCGTTTTGGACAATGCGCGCTTCGTACTTTCCGGTTGGATTGTCGGGCTTGTTTCCATTCAAAAACTCGTCACGTCAGTGTTGTCAAATTGTGGTAATCGTAGAATATAAATTCAGGGCCAACGAGAAACCCTGTAATGCCATGGAATTATTAATTTGATTCAGAAGGCGACCAGGCACGAATTTTGATTATTATTTATTAAATTCCTATGAGACTTCCTCTACCAGGATTACTAATAGTTTGTAATGCATTTTATTTAATCGTTTTTGAATTTGATAATTCTAATAACAAATAAAGAATTCTGGTGTTGCATAGATATACTTTAGCTTTTTAGCCAACGTCTCTAAATTTTTCCACGTTGCGACAAATATAATAAATAATATTAGTGGCCTGCATTTTACTTCAAGCGGTAAGCTACACGAGTGTAGCAGTTAATGCAACATGTAAAAAGCTTGAAAAACATCAGCAATGTCGGGGGAAGGTGATTCTTTGATCGAGTCTGTATTTTAGCCATCGACCCAATCCACGAAAACCGCAATTTCTCATGAAATCCCTTCGATGCGTATCGCTAAACGGGCGTCTCCCAGGAATTTTATACGCTTTTCCTACCAAATTTTGGCGAGTAAAAGAATTTTATTCATCTCAAAGGTAACTTGCTAGAAAAGAGTCTGCAAAAAAAAAGAAATGTTAATCGTGAAATATTCACCATTTATTTCGAGAAGTGTCGAAACTCTTTATTCTCCATCTGTAGCTCCAAATAATTAGTAGATCTTGTTTCAAAAAGCACAGACTTTCGATCAAACTTTTCCTAATCATCACGAAGCAAACGTTTTTCGCTTTGGTCGACATTTTTGGTTAAAAATTTTTGGAATCGAGTTTTTACCAGCCACCGGAAATTTTTCGTTAAATTTCGTACGTACGTTACAATGATAATTTCGCGAGCAACCGGAAATTTCATGATTTCTAGAACTGCAGAATTGTGAGCGAGTTTATCGATATTCGATGCTGGCCGATCTGCCACATTGTGGATTTCATCCAAACGTAAGGCCAATAGGATTGAATTTGGTAACCGCGTTTGGGGTTTGAATTTGCACGAAATATTTTTTATACCTTTTATTACCGTCCGTGGTGCGCACACGGAAAACTCCGTGAAATTATTTAACCATACGCGCGACGGGCAATGATAAGACTTTCAATGAGCTTCGACGACTTAAATGCACCTGCTGCACGCTTTCGAACTTCCAGTGATGCATGATAAATTCATCTTAAAGGACCTGGTCTACCTTCATCAATATACGAGGGCATCGAAAACTTCCTTTGGCAGCGCATAAACCAGGGAAAGATAATGGCGCTCCTTTGCGAATATCTCGAAAATCTATGCAATGTCCTCGTTGTACTTTAGATCAAAGTATCGTGCATATACCGAGTTTAATTAGTTTCTAAATATATGATATAAAGATTACACTTGTAGAACAAGTTCAGTTTTTTCAAATACAACACTAAAAATGAGAGTAAAAGAAAGAAACTTCATTAGATCAATACAACGAAATTAAGAAAAATTAGGATTCGTAGAAAAGAAATTTTCTATGTTACAAATTGGCACTGAAAAATGAAAGATTTTCAGCGTTAATTTTACTCGTCACGTCGAATTTAACACTATAAATAAGAATCAGTTTGGGAACAGATTTAAGTACACCACATGTATTTAAAAAAATGAGAGCACAAGGAAGAAATGGCAAGATATTGACACAACGATTCTCGCGCTGCAGTGCAATCGATAAAAATCTCAGAAAATACAGCCATAAAGTTATGCAATTTTTCCATCGAATCACTGACCAGCGATTCTGGCTGGCTGGTTAGCCTCAGTGTTAATTTTCCTCGTTACGTCGATTTTAATCCAAGCGCAGTATTTGCGCCTGCCGGCTGATAAAGCGCCCCCGCGAGTTAATGAATTGTAAATGAGAATTTCGAAAGTTCTCGAGGTTGTTATCGAAGTCTGCCGTCCTTGCCGGTATCAGAAGGAGGAGTGCCACGATAAGGACAACGAGCCCTAAAGCCGATAGGTCAGGCCGCGTGCTCGTTAAGGGCCGTAAACTGCACAGAATTTTTATTATCGCGCGCACGTAACTTCGTTCGTCCCAGTCGTTCCTTCGCGAGGACTTTTGATAAAGACTCGATGGTTTCTTGTAAATACATAAGGAAGTATTGGAAATCAAGTAGTTTTTTGAAGGTCAGTGGTTGAGCACAAGGAAAAAATGTGGTTTAAAGTATTTCTTATTGCTCCTCTTGGCTTAACACTATTCCTACCACGACTGATCAAATGAGCGATCAGTGGTTTCTTCGAAAAATTGTGGAATTTTTAGACACGGTCGCTTTTGAGATTCTTCGCGATTTTCTTGCGACGTACGGATCGATGAATTAATATATCGGCATTTTTCCTTCGTCCTCTCATTCTTTAAGGATATATTTAGTATATTTCAATGTCTCTGGAAAATAGCTGGTAGGAATGGTGTTAAGGATCAATGGAGAAAGAATTATTCGGTTATGAAGTCTTATTAATAAAGTATCGTTTTATCGAGGAACCAAATAATTCTTTCTTTTACTGGATGATAAAAAAAAATCTATTAGTGATGTCTATATGTCTATTAGTAAGTTCTGTTCTTACGTAGTATTTCGTTTGAGTGCAGTTCGAATTTTTTTAATGGAAACTGATTTTTATTCATTACTAAATGCACACTACTGTATCATATTAATTTACCAACAAACCTACTTACTAACCGCGACACCCGCGTACTTCCTTTTATTTCTTACAAAACCGTACTATTGCAGACACATTCTCCTTTCCTCTTTTTCTCCATCACAGTTTCACCACCCAAAAAACGCGAAAGTCACCAACACTATTCCTATCAGCCATATTGAGATACACTAAATACACTCTTAAAAAAAAAAAGAGGAGGATGGAAAAACGTCGATAGATCAATTTATCCATTCGTACTCTCCAAAAAAAAGTCACGAAAAATCTCAGAAGCGAGCTCGTCTCAATGTTCTACGATCTTTCGAAAGAGATCACTGACCGATTACTGGATGCATCAGGAGCAGCGCTAATCGCGATAGAGCAGTCGCTCTTATTTATGCGAAGACGCGGTGAGATTTTCCAGGCGTTCCTTTCCCAAAGAAGGGCCTACGGTAACTTTTTATCGCGCGCGCACCGAGGAGGGCCGCAATCTCCATATTCCCGGATCCTTATCGATTCTTCGGGGTAATCGAGCGGCGGCTATCAAATTTCCATAACCCCGCCCGTCGATATTCCGCGCCCACTAACTTCTGCGTCCTTTCGTGCTCCTCCTTTCTCACACCCCTCCCCGTTTTCCTCCTCCCCCCTTTTTCACGTGTCCCTTGGAGAGCTGGAATAATGATAAAACAGAGGGAGGATTCGTCCTCCTTGCTCTCATTGCTGGGCCTTCGCGATAGCGACGTCGCTGAACTTCCATCGTTTCCTCGTTACGCGTCGTTCCTTCTTTGACCAAGATCGTAAATGGCTTTAATAGCCTATTGTAAGGGGGAGGCTGGATGAGAGGTATAAGGAAGAGGGAAGGCGTGGATGTACTTTGTAACGACCTCTCTGCTTTCCTTCTTATTCGGTATAATGTATGATGTATTAATGTATATATAGGCACTGCTAATGTTCGTGATAGTTTTAGAAGGAATCGTGAATCTTATTGGTTTTGTATGATGTATTAAGGTATATGTAGGTAGTGCTAATGTTCGTGATAGTTTTAGAAGGAATCGTGAATCTTATTGGTTTTGTATGATGTATTAATGTATATATAGGCAGTGCTAATGTTCGTGATAGTTTTAAGAGGAATCGTGAATCTTATTGGTTTTGTATGATGTATTAATGTATATATAGGCAGTGCTAATGTTCGTGATAGTTTTAAAAGAAATCGTGAATCTTATTGGTCCTGTATGATGTATTAATGTATATATAGGCAGTGCTAATGCTCGTGATAGTTTTAAGAGGTATCGTGAATCTTATTGGTCGTGTATGATGTATTAATGTATATATAGGCAGTGCTAATGTTCGTGATAGTTTTAAGAGAATCGTGAATCTTATTGGTTTTGTATGATGTATTAATGTATATATAGGTAGTGCTAATGTTCGTGATAGTTTTAAAACGAATCATGAATCTTATTGGTCGTGTATGATGTATTAATGTATATATAGGCAGTGCTAATGTTCGTGATAGTTTTAAAACGAATCATGAATCTTATTGGTTTTGTATGATGTATTAATGTATATATAGGCAGTGCTAATGTTCGTGATAGTTTTAAGAGAATCGTGAATCTTATTGGTCGTGTATGATATATTAATGTATATATAGGCAGTGCTAATATTCGTGATAATTTTAAGAGGAATCGTGAATCTTATTGGTCGTGTATGATGTATTAATGTATATATAGACACTGCTAATGCTCACGACAGTTTTAACACTATTCCTACCAGCCATTTTCCAGACGGATTTAAGTGTATTAAATATATCTTTAGAGAAAAAGAGGACGAAGAGAAAATGTCGATAGATCAATTTATCGATCCGTACGCTGCGAGGAAATCATGAAAAATCTCAGAAGTGACCGCGCCTCAAAGAAATCACTGACCGCTCGTGGTAGGAATAGTGTTAAGACGAATCATGAATCTTATTAGTCCTGGAGTAGTTTATTCTCGCTCTTAATGATTCTAAATTAATTAATCCAGATTAATAGATTTTTATTACTATATATTCTTCAACTTTAATCTTTCTACCTTCAGTTTCTTAGTAGATTTTCTCTTTCTCTCTTTGCTTTTAATCTTTCACTGTCGCTTATCAAATCTCACTTACTACACTCGCAAGGGTCCATCACTATTTATCGATTCTTTTGACAAATGCTTTCTATACTCTTACACTCTTTCAGCGAAGATCCGTTAAGCCAAGTAGTCACTTCAGTAGTCGATATCTCATTTCCGTTTTAGTAAATCGATGCCCACCAGATACATCACAGCTTTCCAATCGAGAATCTTTATATTGGTTATAGAAATTCAGAACGGTATATTTTTTTCATTCGACTCACGCTCGAGATTTTCCAGCGGTTTGATTTTTGGCTCGAACCACGTTTATCGAAGAGAACAGACCGTTGACTCGGAAAATGAAATAGCCATGGAGGAGAATATCGCGGGCATCGATTCGAAGGACTTTTCGAAAGGATCGGTGTAAATAAATCTCGTTCGAGAACTCGAATGCGCGTTTGGTCTCTTTGAGCCGCCGCGATTCAACCTACCGAATTTCTATTTGCCCAACCGCCGCGCCGGACCCGCAACGTTTTGTTCGCGCGACAACTTTCCGAGCGCGGCCGAAAAGTTTTGCGCGAAAAGCGCATTACGATCTCCCAGCGTTTTGCATCTCGAATTTTTGCCTTATCCTTTCTTCCGCCCTTGCCGACAACTTCCAGGGAAACTTCTACCCCGCCTAATCTCGCGGCCCTGGGAGGAGACTTTGGGACCGGACGTCTTTTTACGATGACAAATACGACGAATAATACTTATTTTTACACATACCTATTTATAATCCCTCACCTGGTCTTATTGAATGGAAATTCTTATTGTGGAAGTGCATTCGATTGATTCAATTATTTTTTGTGTGGATAGTAATCATTTTTTGAGGTTTATTAATCCTCCAGCTGGTTCTATGGTGCTTAGATATTTACTCGACCGTATTAATTATTTTTGTGTGAATAGTAACAATTTTTTGAGGATTTTCAATCCTTCATCTGATCTTATGGCGCTTGAAAATTCACTCGATCGCATCAATTATTTTTGTGTGGATAATAAGAATTTTTCGAGGATTTTTAATCCTTTATATGGTCGTAGGGAGCTTGGAAATTCACTCGACCGCGTCAATTATTTTTGTGTGGATAGTAAGAATTTTTAGAGGATTTTTAATCCTTCATACGATCCTATGGAGCTTGGGAATTCACTCGACCGCATCAATTATTCTTGTGTGGATAGTAAGAATTTTTTGAGGATTTTTAATCCTTCATACGATCCTATGGAGCTTGGGAATTCACTCGATCGAATCAATTATTTCTGTGTGGGCAGTAATAACGTTTCGAGGATTTTTAAGGATCGATAGGAGACGCTGGCGGAATTCCTGATCGACGTATGGACATTACCGTTTTATTACGGTAGGCATTATGCCAGCAGCGCCTGGGTTTCATGGGCCATTCAAAGGGCTACTTAAATACTTCAGAAATATTTTCCGGAAAATATCGTTGGGTTGTGGAAAAACTCGCGATACGGTGTTTCTATTTCTCTTTTCCTTTCTCCTTTTCAAAGCCGTCCCTTGCCAAAATGTCAACCCAATATTTTACGATAAATATCAAGGAAATGTATTCAGAATTGTGTTATCAAACGATCCATAGCGGTGCTCGAAGATCAGGGAAACAATTTTCGACTAAATTTTGCACGAATACTATTCAAAATTCAGTACTGTGTATATGTCAAAGACTTTCTTATCACTGTGATTGTACAGCATAGCTAAAATACGATCATACTTACATGCACGATTTATATAATTTAATATATCATTCATTTATGAGTCAAACTGATAAATCTAAAAACCATTACAGTATCTATTATTCAAATATTTGTATAATTTATTAGGCTTTGAGGCTTTAGGAAAGGTCTGCCCAGAAAAAACCTCGTGATCTATATCCTCTTATCCGACTCTGGTACTTCTTTCCGAGCTTACGCTTCGTGCACTGTGCCGGTTAGCATTCGTATCTGCGACTTTCATTGCACCCAATTAACCCAGATTCCTGCCGAGATTTCTTTGAAGCCTATGCACTCTTAAATCTCGAAGTGTAGAATTACACGTTCACGGAGTAATCGCCGAGCGGCTTATCGCAAGCTGTAAACCGTGACTTCGCTATCGAGCATCTTCGATTACCCCGACGGTTGTCCGCTCGTCAAGTCCGCGCTTAAATATATTTAAAAAAATTCCGCCACGAAGCGTTGTTTATGTAGAAGTGCGGAGGACTCGTAAAGGAAATGCACGTATGTGGATGGTAAAAGGAAGATCGATTAAATAAAGTAAATCGGTTCGTAGTCGGTAAATAAACTCGAATAAACGGTTCTTGTGGAGTTAGACATTAACACTAGAACTACCAAACCAGTGAAAATTGATTGGTCAGTCGTTTCTTTAAAAAATCGTACTACATTTACATATATTTTTATTCGTTTATTTTTATTTATTTATTTATTTTTGCTATATTTTTATTTATTTATTTATTTTTGCTATATTTTTATTTATTTACTTAAATATCGCTATATTTTTCTCCATGATTTTCATGCGGTACTTGGATCATCATTTCGATTTACTGAAATTTCCATTGAGTCTCTCCTTTTTTTTAAAGATGTACGTGGTGTTCTAAATATGCGCAGAAAGTAGCTGGTAGTTCCAATGTTAAAGCAGGAGAATCCTTTATCAGCAGGATTAATCCTAGATTATAATACTTGTGATTTAAAATTTGATAGATATATAAATTGAAAAATGCATGAATTGAAATATTCATGAACTCTACTATTCGAAGATAATTGTTCGTGTAAATTGGCGAAATATTTTGAAGGATCCTTTGAATGAAATCTTTGAAACGTTTATACTTTGGAAAAACTGGTTTAACAAATAATTTATTAAAAGATCAAGATGTATATCCAAGAGACACGTTAGCATTTGGAATTGAATTTAAATAGCGAGGTTGTACATTTCACAACACTTCAGGGTTAAACGAAGAGCCGTAGATCGTTAGGGATAATGATCTCCTTATTGTTTATCCAAGTACCGGCGTGTCGATATTATCATCGCCACGGTTCATATCTGCATCATAAACTTGCAAACTACGTGGTAGTCAGCGACTGGAAATAGTTTACCGACTTAAGTACGGTTCGCTGCGATATGGATCTTAACAAGCAACAAGAAAACGATCGGTATCTCGCGAGCAGGAGGAGTGCACTTGCTTACGAATTAATTTCGTTACAATTGCCTTGACGGCCCGTGATCGATCTCCAACAGGTTGTTTTGATCGAACTTGATTAATAATCGATCGTGCGTGATCAGCTGTTCGGGGATCGATAACCCGGCTATTTTAGCCGTGCCTCTATTATTATTTACGAACTCGTTTATACGGTGTCTTCCATTAACACTATAGAACTACCAGCGACTTTCTCATCATATTTAGAACACCACGTACATCTTTAAAAAAAGCGGAGAGTAAGAGGAAATTTCAGTGAATCAAAATGATGATCTATATACTGCATGAGAATCATAGAAAATCTTAAAAAATACATCGTTATAAAGCACTATGATTTTTTAAAGACACGACTGATCAGTCATTTTGACTGGTTTGGTAGTTCTAGTGTTAACACTAGAACATATATTAACACATAGTTTGAATACCACATACATCTGTAAAAAAAGGGGAGAGTAAAAGGAAATTTTAGTGAATCAAAATGATGATTTAAATACTGCACGAAAATCATGGAATATCTCAAAAAATACATTGTTATAAAGCACTACGATTTTTTAAAGAAACGACTGACCAGTCATATTGACTGATTTGGTAGTTCTACTGTTAACACTTCCTGGGCATATATAGAATACCTCATACATCTTTAAAAAAAAAGCGGAGAGTAAAAGGAAATTTCAGTAAATCAAAATGATCTAAATACTGCATGAAAATCATAGAAAATCACAAAAAATACATCCTTATAAAGCACTACGATTTTTTAAAGAAACGACTGACCAGTCATTTCGTCTTTTCTCCTTACAATTTGAACAATTGTCTCCTTTGAACAATTCCTCCTTACAACTCTGACCTGTGTTCTTCGCAAAACAGTTTTTCAGATATATTTATCGACGAGATCTTTCAAATAATTAATCGGCCCTTCTTGAACTATATTTCGACGTATCACTCGCGAGTGTTATTAACGTACTTTTATCATAATTGAAATACAGCGAGGTGATTAAACGAAGCTCGTTAAGGGCATTGTTAAAAGTTTAGCTTTCCACGTATCCAGACCATCCCTCGCCGGATGAAGTTACGTGTACGCGGCTCGTATGTAATAAAGCTAAGGGCAAAACATCACGTGCCTGGTTTGCCGTTACGCCGTGCGTGCATTGCCGCACTGGTATCGACCATTGTGGCCAATTATATTTTCGCTTTTTACGATGTACCACCGGCGGACAAGGGTATCAACGCGTATTAAAGTAAAAGGTTGGCGCTTGATCCGGCTAAAAAATGTTTTACACTTCAAACGCTCGAACCTCGAATTCGCCTTCGAACGAAATCACCATCCGCTGATCGTATTTATGGCTCGAATCTACTCCTATATTTTTAACATATTCTACTATCCACGAAATGTTTCATCGAACTTTCATCCTCGATATTTACTTAATGTCTTATAATCCAACGTAATTAACAGCAGTAGAATTGTATTTTTACCCTCCACGCGAAACTACACGACCAGGCAAGGTTTTTTTTTTCCTCGTAATTAAGGGAGCAAATGTGGTTTATCAAGTTTCATCGCGGAGCCTTTGTTATTCGTTGCTTGGAAAAGTTCCTGGTTCTTTGAATGTACGTACGGTGGGGATGATTTAATAAATTATGGGACGTATTACTGTGGAGTTGATTTTCTTTTCTTTTCCTTTTTTTTTTTCAATGCTCTGCGTGCATTACGGCATCATCGATCGGCCTGGCAATTGTATTCTTGCTTTTTATGACTTACGATACGTAGCAAATAATACCTTTCCATTTTTAGCCTTCGCCACGGCAGGCCGACTTTTATGGTTGCGCAATAAAAATATACACCGTAAAGCGTTGTTTTTATTATTTTTTTAATTACCGAGTGGTTTGAATCGGAAAGGCAATGGTGTCCTCGCGTAGCCCTTGGATGTGTGCCTAAACATATTATCGGTGCGAGCTATGTTTTATTTATAAAAGAATCCTTGGGACTTGATAAAGTATTGATACGCCAGGAGGATTTCGAGATCGAGTTATTTTTTTTTTTTTTTTAGGTATAAGGGAAACGAGCTCTTAGAAAAAGCTGCTTTATGCAATTTTCGAATAAGTAGCAATTATCCCATCTTTGTCGTCCTTCAAAAAGTTTTCATGCGCGTATATATGGTTTTATTTAGGATTTTATTTCATTACGTGGAACAACGTGTAAAATAAGGTACAGACGTATGTATAATACTTCTAACCTTACTCTCATTTCAGCTCATTTATGATAAGGTATTTTGCGATCCCAATTGTCGGATGTCAGACAATATCCATTTAATTATCCGTTTTCTTTTCCACCCCTTTTTTCTCAATCAAATCCCCCCCCCCCCCTTGCATTCAAAGCTGCACTGATTTATTGTAAACTTATATCTTCAGCTAAATTCGTAATGGCAATAAATAAATTATAATATACAAATTCGTCGTTCACAGCTTTCAGTATCGACACAGTACACCAAATGGCTCATCGATTCACACAGCCGAGTGTACATTACGGTGCTCGTAAAATATTCAATACCTAAATTACCATTTAACCCCTCATGTCTCTACTGGCGAGTGAGTCGCGCCAATATATGTTCATCTTACATCTTCTCGAGCCTCCAAGCAGTAAGAAACAGCATACCTATACTTCAAAAAAATGAACAACACCATCAACCATCACAACTATCAGAACCATAAAAAAAAATGAGTGACAAAGCAGAAGAACGAACGACTCGAGGATCGAAAGACCATTTCGAGCTGCATTCCACCGCTAAAAAGTCCTCCAGGCCACAGGGTTAATCCCGTTCCTAATCCAGGTAGGATAGCAGTCCAGGCCTCGATTTCTCGAGGCGATGGCGCGCGGCTCGCTTCCTCGCTTCTGCACCAACCGTAGCTGCCACTGACATCTCCCGCGGAACCCCGAGGAAAATAACTGGACGTTAAGTGGAGTCGCTATTGTTTTCCCCCAGGGCCGAGGGGCCCGGAAGGGGCGTGGCGGGGGGCGTGGAGGGGGGCGGGGCTGGAAGCGCTTGAAAATTCCTCCGACTTCTGGCCGGGACGGACAAATATTATCTCCCAGGTCGGCGGCGCTTGTTGCGCCACTAAACGCGGGGGGGGGGGGAGGAAACCCCGGAGCGGCCCTGGGAAAAAATAAAAAACATTATTATCGTGGTTAAAGGGAGGAGGCGAGGGAGCGGGTATAAAGTGGCCATGCAAATTAGCGGCGAGACTTCACGAGGGCCGCCAGTCTTTTGCAGGGCAATATCGAGGCTCGGCGCTTCGCCATCGAGCGGATCGTCGAAGGACGTGCGGGGATTTTGGAGATTCGAAATTGGCGCGCAGGCTGAGGGCCGAATCGGGGGAGCAGGAGTTTTGTGCGGTTAACCTGGGGGCCATTTTGGTTGGATCTATGGATGATCGTGAGGAATATTACGCTTGTGTGATAGTTGAAAATACTAGTTTTTGGCACTGCTGAGCTGGTTGAAATGAGTCGGACGTTTCTTGGAAAAATCGACTTTTCTTTATAACATCCGTTTGTTCTATGATTTTCCATGATTCTATCGTGACATGTTACATCCATTACATCGTTACACGATTGCATCCGTCGATCGATTCTAATTTTCTCTATCCTCCTTTGACGACAGAAATATGTAATATTTTAAATGTATTCGAGAAGCGATTAGTGTTGGTGGATTCGTAATACGTAATATTTCTTATTAGTGGATTCTCAAAAATCGAATATTGTCGAAAGCCATCAGGGTGCGAGTGCTAAAATCTAAAATGAGTGTCGATTGAGGAAAATCAACCTTCGTTCTCGCGTTCGCTTTGTCGGCATTACCAAAGTATTTACACATTCTTTAAGCTGCTTGAAACTATCTTTTCCCTGGAAAATTTTTGATAACCGTAGAAACGCTCCTCTTCTCTCCGGGAAAAACATTTCAGGCATTAAACGAGTTTCTCTCCGACGGCCTCGCGGAGATGCTGGCGAATTTCCATTGTTTTCTTTCGGATGCGGCAAATATTATTTCTGTAAATAAAGCCCACGCCGTCAACCCGTCGATGTTTTACACTCTACTTTCAAATGAAAGGTTTCTTCTCATTTTTCCCCCTCGATTCATGTCGGTTCGGTTTTAGCTATCACGTATATTTGTATATACACTGTGGGCCCGATGATTCGATGATCGAATTACTTGGAATTTACTTTAAAGCCGTAAATCCTAGATTAAATGATTTTAGCAATCGATAATTCGGGGTCGATAAATAATCTAAATATACTTAATTAAGTCACATCTGTGCTATATAATAATCCAATGTTCATTAATCGAAAATTACTTTTGTTGACTTCTTTCATTTTCATCATCGATCACAGAGGATTTCGAGTGTTCATTTTAAGGACCCCTCCGATGAACTTCTCGATCTAAAGGATAATTCAGTCAATTTTAATGCGGTTCATGATTTCTAATCGAAATCCTAATTTCGGTCATTTTACACGCACATTCCATACTTCACTTTGGCATCTTATATATCGTTAACTGCGTCAAAGTATTTTACGAGGTCTAAACGAACGAATAAATGAGCGAACAACGACAGATTTACGATGGCTCGATTATTCATCAACTTTTTACGTTACTTTAGAGTAGGATATCGTATCTACCATTCGTTGCTTTTAATTTTCAGTGAAAACCGCCGCAAGCGCGGTTACGAATTCTTCTCTCGAACCGCCAGCACGACTTTGCACTTGAATCTCGACGCCTGCATTCTGTTATATCCCCTTTAATCCACATCTGCTCAAGGTAAATTGGGAAAATCCCGCAAAATCGCGGATTCGAATAATATCCAAGGAGTCGTGGAACAAACGGCTAGTATGGAAATATAGCTGAGAAATATTTAACGCGGTGCAATGCGTTCTCTAATGAGGCGGTGAGGATAAATTCCGCTTGTCGGGGAACTTGGCGGGAAAAACATGTTTTCTTAGATGTTGCGTACACAAGACGTCGGTAAGAAATGGGTTAATACGCTGTGCTGTCAGTCTTCGAATGCAAACGGACATAACTTTCCAAGCTGGAATGGCTTTGCACCTTTGTACCGGCAGTTTTAAAATAAATGCCTCACCATGAGTTCGCTTCTTGCCTTGGGGTGGTAGCAGGGAGGTGAGAAGAAATGAAAAATGCGGCGCAAAGATTTTCGCGGCGTCTGCTTCTACTTGGAAAAATCTCACGATCAAACTTTGTCGAGTGACTCTGCAAGCGGGCGGCAGTGGTCGGGAGTTAAATTGCTCGGCCCTAAACTTATTTCACGCTCCTAATGGAGAAATCCTTTAATTGCACGTTATTTTATTTTAAGGACTGTTTGGGCCATACTGATTTTTGCGCGCATCTTTTTGGCGGAATAATCGACGAATTACATGGAGATTCAGGGTGGGATGTTGTACGATAAAAATGAAAAGCACTTTAATACATCCATTAACCAAGTCTATTATATTTGGCATATTGGTGGATAATAAGTTTGAATTATAGTAATTAGTCGCAAATTCGTTTCACTTTCATTTGACGTGAAGCGATACTTTTACTAAGGGCTGATGATTGACTCTGATCTACGTATTCTAATGGAAGCATCAATTCGGTAAATATATATATACTTAGTCGGTGTATACGCTTAATAATTAGCATACTATATCTATTCACAATTACTTAATATAAACATCCTCGTATATACACAAATTTACAAATTACATTACCAAATAATACCACACTTTTGTTCTTACAAATTTCAGAAGTGAAATAACAAACCTTTCACTTTTGTTCTTACAAACTTCAGAAGTGAAATAACAAACCTTTCACCTTTATTCTCACAAGCTTCAGAAGTAAAATAACAAACCTTTCACCTTTATTCTTACAAGCTTCAGAAGTAAAATAACAAACCTTTCACCTTTATTCTTACAAGCTTCAAAAGTGAAATAACAAACCTTTCACCACTGTTCTTACAAACTTCAGAAGTGGGCTAAAAAACCGTCCACTTTTCCCCTCGAATAACCTCAATCGCGGCCAAGTGAGAATCGCGTACAAAAAGCAAGCCCGATAAAGGCTAAGCCATCCCAGGTACGCGCGCATCGCATTAACAGTACAGCGCTCCAACGTGTACACACCGACAGATGGACTCGATAATATCGATTACGGCCAGCGGGCAGTGTTAATGCATTTAAACATCGGCGCAGCGCGATTAGCAGCCCGGAATGGGATTATTAGGGGGAAGAAAATCGAGGCGGAAGTAAGGGCTTCCTTCCTCGTATTCGGCAGTGGCCTTCCGGCCCGTCCTTCGGGTCTCCTCGCGAATTTCCGATCGCTCCTCGGGGAGCACTCGCGCGAGATGGCACCTAATTTTCCGTTAACGGTTAATTACAAAGGCAGAGACGCGATCAGCGCGCGCCCCCTTTACCCGGCCGGAGTCATTTATCACGGCCGTTTTACGCCGCTGCGCCGGGAAATAAGCGCGCCGGCCCGATCCCACGACCCTCTGTAATTGTTTAATGGCCCTCCAAAGTCAATTAACCTCGCAGTTTGTTGCTAAAGGCCGAGCTGTATAAACAATTATCTTACGGTCGCGCCGCGCCACGGCGCGGAAAAAGCTGCGCGCCATTTTCGAGAATTGCGCGCGCACGCGCAGGGTGGGCGTGTTTCTTTTTATAAGAGAACTCTCTAATCCTCGATATCGATATCAAATTGTACTGTGAGGTGTGTTATGGATTTTAAAGGTAAGGGTGTATTGTAGATTAACACTAGAACTACCAGCCACTTTCTGGGCATATTTAGGACACCGCATATATCTTTTAGAAAAAGGGGGAGAGTAAAAGGGAATTTTAGCAAATCAAAATGGTGATTTAAATATTGCATGAAAATCATGGATAGTCTCATAAAGTACTACGATTTTTTAAAGAAACGAATGACTAGTCATTTTGACTGGTTTGGTAGTTCTAGTGTTAAGATAAAGGGGTATTATAGATTTTTGTGTAAAAGAATGCGCGAGATCCTCCTTGTTTATAGGATTCTAAACCAAGTACGTGGATCTTGTTCCTGCGGTGTTGTCGAGTTCTGTGTTTCAAGAAACTTGGATTAACAAAGAGTTTCTCGTGATATTTATTTTTGGTGGAACAATAACAGCAGAGTCTTTGAATAAAGACGAAATATACTATTAGGTATATAACTTTCCTCCCGCAGTTCTCATACGCTTTAGCTGTAGACGATCAGTTTTATTAACGCGTGACTTGCACGTCGCTCGAAAGATCAATAATCAACTTGATCAACTTGAAATCAACTCGAAATTCACGAATCATAAATGTATCACCAGTGTTCTTTACAATAAAGCCTCGAATTCCACGAAAAAAAAACACTTGAAATTCATGAATCATAAATGCACATACTTCGAATCACAAATGTATCACAACTTTTTCATTTTACGATAAAGCCTCGAAATCCAGGAAAAAAAAAATCGTTGGATGCAAAATCGTAGACTTAACACAACACAACGACTTATATACCCCTTGCTTCACCGACACATCTTGCGTATCCAGGCTCTTTCAATGGCATCCGGAACAATAAATGCCGCGGCAGGCCGGAGTGTCGTTGGGTGTCCAAAAAATTAAAGGGGAAACAAAGGGGCGCGCGGACTGAATGCGCGCGGCAATCTTTGGCGAGTCCTCGCGAGACTTCCTTCCCCCTCCAACCTCCTCCTGCGAGTAATCCTCGCGAATATTAAAATCGGCTACGGAGCTGGCCGGTAATCCGTAGTCGCGGGATTATTCCGGCGCACGGTGCATTCCCAGCGGTGCGAATTTGCTAATCCTCTTTGGCGTTGCCGCCGCCTTAACTCGGGCCGAATGGCGAATTTAATTACCACCCCTGGCGGGAATATCGGCCCGCGAGCGGAGCGACGAGGGCCAAAAAGTCCGCGGCACCGTGCCAATAATCGAAAGAAACTTCTTTCGTGCCAGACCTCTTTTATGCGCTCTTCTTTTTGGACGATTTTGAAATATCGCGATGGAGGATAGGAATCGTCGCGTGGTGTTGAAATGGTTGAATCTATTTGGAAGGAGGAAGACGCTTAGGTTATTTTTGGTACGGTCTTTTTTTAATGATTTTGAAATTACTCAGTGGAAACCATAGGAATCGTCGCGTGGTGTTGAAATGGTTGAATCTATTTGGAAGGAGGAATGCGGTTAAGTTATTTTTTGTACGGTCTTTTTTTTAATGATTTTGAAATAACTCGGTGGAAAATAAGAATCGTCGCGCAGTGTTAAAATGGTTGAGTTTATTTGGAAGGATGAATACGCCGGTTTTTTTCGCATGGTATTTTTTCCACGATTTTGAAATAACTAGGTCGAAAACAAAAATCGTCGCGCGGTGTCAAAATGGTTGAATATATTTGGATGAACGAAAACACTTGACTTATTTTTTGCACCGTATTTTTTCCACGATTTTGAAATAACTCGGTCGAAAATAAAAATCGTCGCGTGGCGCTAAAACGGTTAGATCTACATCGGGGAACGGGTACACCGAACTTTTTTTTTGCGCCATTTTAAAATAATACGGTCGAGATAAATAACCACAATTTTTTATTTTTTCTTTTACCGTTAAGAGGCATAAACCGTGTAAAAAAATATAGATGTATTTGTTCTTCAAAGTCAACACGATACCACGGTGCATAATCATTAACTTCGCGTTCATTAACTTAACGAGCAAAAAAACTCCAAAATCACGATGCACCCAAAACTATTTTACATGATTCTTAAAATAACCTCTCTCCTAAAGAAGATCAAAGATGTACATTTTCTCCAAAATACCCAAATCTCGAATACGCAAATACACTTGAAATAATAATAAAAATTATCCATCAATGAAATCCACGATTACTCAGTTGCCAACCCAATAGTCATCGAATTAACAGTCGAAACGTTACATCGAGGAAATAGCAAAGCTCTCGTTCCCTCTAAGTAAGAAAATAAGCTTCGAGCCTATCTCAGACCTTATCGCGGACCTCGGAATCTTCGCAGCGCGTCGATAATATTAGGCAGGGAGGATCTTAATTAGCTCGCGGCACCGATTGCCCGAGGAATTCTTCAAGGTCTGGAAAACAATTTGAAGAGGGGGGGGGGGGTGGAGGCTCGCTATTAATTAATCCCGGCGCCTGGCCGCTGCGTCGGCGGTGATCGATAGCCCTGTAATTGCGAGGAAAAATTGCGTGCAACCGCGAACGCCTGTTTACGTTGTTCGCAGATTCTCCAAGGGCGCGATCCTCCTTGGAGGAAGCTGCTCCACCTCTGCTCCGTGTTAATACCTCATAATCGATATTTGCTTCGGATCACGGCACTCCGATCACGCGTTAATCTGCTTAGTCGCATTGTCTCGCGTTCTGGAAAGGTTAGGAAATCGATTGGATGTGAGAAATCGATCTGTCGATGATCGATGAGCGATAATTGTAAATCTCGAAATCTCGAAGCGCATACTTCTTTTCATTCTATCTCGAAGCCTCTTGTTTGTTTCATTTTTTTTACATCGTGCACCATGGAAGTTCGATAATTACGATTGTGCGCGTATCGAAAATAGGGAGTGATTCGAAATGGATAACGAGTGACATTTTCGTTTTTCATCGCTGTTCGACGAGGTTCAAAATTCAAATTGGCGCGCGGCGCGCACGGCTAACGAAGGAAAATCGGGAAGGCGAAGGTCCCGCGGAAATTGGCCAGCCAGGGATGTTAATTGGGCGCCGAGTAGCTCAGTGCTCCGCGAGCTTTTATCTTTCACGGCGCAGCAACGTTTGTCCGATAATTCCGCGGCACACCACGAGTAAAGGCTTGGGAGTATATAAATTACAATACTACGTATGTGTTTTTATTGAGTAAGAAATACGATGAAGTACCTCTATGTGCATAGACATGTATTTTTATTTAAATTATATAATTATTTATGTAAGGCAGTTTGAATCGTACACCAAAACGAGAAGAAAAATATATGAATGTAGATTACGCGTAAAAAATATTTCCTCTGCAGATTTAGATATAAAATTTATCGCTTGATATTTACTTCGCCTATTTAATATGATTTCATTGAAACATAATAACTAATTTATTAACGAGACATTTGAGCTTGTTTCGATGAATGTATAAGTTTTATATTTGACTCTGCCTCACGTTCAAGTTCACGGTCAACGCCCCTTAAATACGATCCTCCGCCATTTTTAATCAAAACCAGTGTCCAGCAGACATTTCTTTTATTCCCTAGAAAATCATCGCGGCTCACCAGTGCGCCAGAGCACAGCGGTTGCGGTGCACCGGTGTAAATGACGCGGCGAAAATGTCTCTCCCTTTCCCTCTCGCTCTCTCATTCTCACCATCTATCTATCCATCTTTATATTTCTCGCTCCCTCCATCTTCTCATCCCCCTCCATCCATCTATCTCTACTTTTCTCCTTCCCTCCACCTCCTCATCCCTCTCCATCCCCCTCTATCCTTCTTCATCCCTCTCTTCCTCAATGTTTTTTTCCTCCCCTTCAAAACCGCCGACGACGCTTAATTCCCCCTGCGAGGTCCGACGCTTACATCCGAGTTTCGCAAGGTTTCCTAGGACTGGCCCAAAGGAGGGCTGGCGCTCGTCCTTCCCCTCCCCTCCCTTTCTTCACCACTCCCCACGCTCCTTCCGCCCCGCCCCCTTTTTTGCCACCTTTGGCGCGCGAGGCGCAAAAATGTAAACCTGCCGGTGCATAACTCGAATTCGCCAGCCGCGTCTTTTCCGCTTGTCCCGCCGTTAATTACTGCGTTTGCGCCGAATCCGCGCCCCGGGCTCGTCCTCCTCGAGGCGGAGGGACGAGGAGGAGCGGAGAAAAACGCCGTTTATCCTTCTGCTGGGAAAACATTTTCGCGCCGCTTCTTTGCCGAGAAGCGGCAAGTTTCCTTTTTTTCTTTTTTTTTTGGCGCGCGGAATCACGCGGTTTTTTTCCATTTCCGCGTGACGATTATTCCGGAGATGGGGGAGGGCTGCTGGGTCAAGGTTTGGATTCCCGCTGGAAGTATTATGGTTGGGATTTCTCGAGGACTCGGTCGTGACGATTTTCGGGAGGAAGCTCGACGTGGAAGACAATCGTGGCTGGCGATGAGGACAAAGGAGGATATTGCGAGTGTACCGGTCTCTAAAAATGTTTCTGTCATGGAAATCGTGGATTGGAGAACTTTCTTGTGTTCCTCGTCTACTAACTCTCTTTCGCGTATGTAAACGTGTGTATGGCCATCGTGAATGGTAAATCGGAGATCTTTTGAAACTAATGGAGAAAGTGTGAATGTTTAGATTTTTAGTCCAGTACGAACAATTATTTACTGTGGGTTCGAAAGATACGATTCGATGCCCAGGAATGGATATACTCTTTAGTGGTTTCTGTAGTTTGGAGGAAAAGAGAGATGGTCGATGTCTTGATTACCGATTACGAGAATCTAAGGTTAGGCATTGCGTGCATTGCGTATAGTGCGTGCACTTCGTTAACTCCTTTCAGATCGAAATTCTCTTTGAAGTCTTTGCGTTACGCGATCGCGGAGGTTGACACTGAAGAATAAAGAAGGACGTAATGAGTATGACCTACATGCCCAAGTGTATTTCCGCAGGTACACTACGGGCAACGTGTTCAAAAGCCAGCTGTCAATTAGTGTGTCTTAATATGTAACGCAGCGTGGGAAATCTTGAAGCGCTTTAGAAAAATAACGACTTGTCCGAACTGCTCCATACGGCATGTAACGTTATTCTTTATCCGCGACTTTCACCTTGGTAGTTATCTATGTTACCGACAGACCACCACAAATAAACTAGTCAAACGATGAACTGTTGAACAACGAATGGACTGCATAAAATCTATGTTTTTTGTTTCTATTCGAACGAATTGCACGCACAATATACGCGTTCTCGATTGTATCGCCCGTGCTTGTAAACTGCGGTATCGGGACACGGGTTGTGTTCTTCCGGCGATAGCATCGGAACAAGGCGATTTAACGATGGAGTTAATCCTCGAATAAACTGAAACGCGTTTATCCGAATTCCTGATTTTAAGATTGCGCTAATATGTGTTTAGTTTTTAAACGATCGCGATTCCTATCGATATTCGGTTGCATAAGAATCCACTCATTATCGTGAGCTAATTATACGGTCGTGTTCGACGAGGACGACGAGTGCCAATTAAATTAGGTGGAAAATAAAATTCGAGATAGGATCTTATTATTCCGCGAATGATCGCGTTAGCGGTGTTTATTATTCGGTTTGTGAGAGAAATTTTAAATGTGAATTGATTTTCATGATTTTCCAAAAGCGTGGATAATATTTACGAACGTAATTTGATGATTGTAATCTTTTTAAAAGATGATTGACTATAAAGGTAATTATCTTAAGAGACTACGAGGACCGAGATGAACAAATTTTAACCAATGGCGCACTTATAAGCGAAGCGTGATTTTGTGATTTTAGATGTACATGTAACAACATTTTTCTTTCAACGGATCAAACATTCGCGAAACGCGTTCGAGTTATAACGCGTGACACAAATAGCATTTATGTCTTCAGGTTTTGATTATAATTAACATCCACGCGGACGTAACGTGAGATGCGATGGAAGCATCGATCAATAAATGTACAGATACACTTACTATTTAGCACTGATGAGTGCGTACATACGCTGATTTGTAAAGTAAATGTATTGACGACCAATCGAAGGTAAACTTTGATTAATAAATGCATATATAATCGTGCACAAATAAGTTCGTATCTGTTTACATTTATCAGAAATTCTCCACATTTTCATATCAAGTCGATACTTTTACCAAAATATCAAGTAAGTATATCTACGCTGTCCAAAAAATCAATACCTTCATTATTTATTCAGCTATTAAAAAAAAATTACTATTAATTTACTTTCCTTAAATAACGAGTTATAAAAAAATATAATACAACGTAACCACTCGAAACTTTTCCCAGCAATACACCAAGATAAAAATTCCGCGCTGCCGAGCCTCGTTGTATTGTACGAATAAATCGATCGGTCTCCTTTTTTTTTCGCGGTGTTCTTTGGGAGAATGGATTTTTCGAATGTTGCCCCTCGACGAATTATTGGAATTCTCCTTGGCGTAGGCAGGGCGGCGGCAGTTATTCGCCATTATGTGCTTTCCATAAACTTACTCGTTACATAACGTGAATTATAGGCGAACGTTAGCATCCCCTTTTTTCTCTCCGGCATTCCTGAGGGCCTTGCGTCCGTAAACGCGCTTGGTCGTTAAAAAAAATTCGATGAATAGCATTAAATCGCGGCCACGTATATATTAATGTTAATTAAGGGACTTTGTTGCGCCCGGGGCTGCATGAATAATGGAGCATTAAATTACACCGGGCGACCGACAAAAGAAACACGTTGCGCGTGAGCTTTGGTTTTCATTACGGAATATGCATCGCTTCTGGTCGTTCTTTCCTTTTTTTTTTGCTCGCTTTAACTCGCGGCGCTTTGTAAGTGATTATTTATCCGGACGTCGAGGATTCTTCATAATTTGATCAAATTGCGGTACGGCGCGATGGCAAAGTGCACGATACACCGGAGCTTGAAGCTTATACTATATTTCGTCTTAGTTTCATAAAGCCGATGTTGATTTCATTGTTCCACTGTTTTATCGATTAATCGCGTGTCTTCGCGATTTTGAGTAGTCAAACGTTGAAGTAGTCATTTTGAGTAGTAGATTGGGTAGTGAAACATTGCGTTGGCTTTTGTCTTATTAGAAACTATGATATGTATCGATAACTGCACAATGGAAATGAAGACTGATACTTGTATTGTTTATATACGTGTGTTAATTGTAGATTAGTAGAGTACAAGGTCGAATTTTTCGATCAATGGCAGGAATGTGTTCGAGTTTTAAGGGACTATCGAAATACTCGAGGGAGGCGTATAAAAACTAAAATATTCTTCGCATAAATGTGGAATTAATACGTCGATATAAAAATAATTGTGGTTTTAACTCTAATCTTCAGTATCATAAATCGAAATTATTTTTGTGCCGATCTAATATTTTCCTGTACCATTCGTGTATTTGCTCTTGTTGGGTGTTTCTTTTTTAACTAATGCCAACAAATGGATTAATTGCTTGCCGACGAATTTCTCCGCGGTAATGATCATATTTTCATCTGTATTCCGCAGCTGTATTCGCGTAGACGAGGAATATTCGGATGTTGTGCAGGAACAGATGAAATTCCGGCGCAGGTTGGTATCGATCTTTAGGTACGTGTTCGACGAATTTCCCTGCAACGCGCAACAATTAATTCTGCAAACTTGCCCTCCATTAAACGCGCATTGCGTTAATTACCGAATAATACGCCGAAATTGATATTTTTTTTATGGAAAGCGTGCAAGAGGAATGGTGGAATATTTTTCTCTTCACAATAATGAAAGCTCGATGAAATTGACAGCGAATCAACGACGACAAAAGATTTTCGCTGCGTTAACTTATTTTGATTTCTTTCGTGCAATCTGATTTTTTGAAGATCGAAATAGGGATGCCAATTGAACTCTTTGGAATTACGAGTGTATCGCACCGTTTGCGAATCAAGAGTCTCTAAAACAATTTAATTTTTTTCCGTGACAATAAAAGCACGACGTAACTTTTTGCGTCGTGTGTATTTTGCAGATTTGATCGTTCAAAATTTGCTTTAAAGCAGCGCCGTCGGCCGTTGATGCCAAAAGTGGAACAAGCTGGACACTCGGGTTTCCACAAGGTACAATTTCAAACCTGAAATTCGACCAGCGGGTTTTTTTCTCCCGTAAATTTTGATACCGCAATCTTTACCTCGAAACTTGTTGCTTCCCTTATAACGGCGTACGGAGCATATTCTTATCTTCTGGGTTAATAATATGTAAACGAGAATTTAATGTAGATTACGAACGAATCTGCCAAGCACGAGGCTGGGCTTTAATAACACCCCGACTCTTTTTTGCATTTTTCAATTTTACCAATCATGGAATTCCCGATCAGTCTTGCGACGAAGTTTCTTTTGAGATTTAGGCAAAAATCCTCGGCAGTAGAGCATTTCGTCCTTTACTGCGATCGATGGCCAAACTGTTAAAATCTATAAAAATATTTAAAAATTTATAGAAACTTCAACGTGGTAAAAAAAATTCCAAATTTTATCCATCATTTTTCTACAAATTTTTAATGAAATACGTACATCGTAGGTGGAGCAGAAAATATTTATTTATATTTATATATTGACACTAGAATTATTTAAAGCAGTTAAATAATCGATCGGTAATTTCTTACAATGATTGCGACACTTTTATCACAGTGCGTTTCCTTAAATGTTCCATAATTTTATTACTTTACATATATCATTATACTTATACGAATACGGAACCTATACACGGAGAATCCAGCATAATACTTAATATACAGTCATATTTCATTATATCGATCCATCCATCTACCTCCGCCTTGTATAAAGAAACAGGGTATATCCTAATATAGTCAAAAACTAATCCCAAGAGCTACGTTGGTGTAGTGGACAGAGGCTCTGCCTGCCACGCGGGAGACCCGGGTTCGAATCCCCATTACCTCCGCTTTTTCCACGTGATACGTATACCCTATATCTCTAGTGGCTTTGACATCTCGCTTTGGCTCCTGGAACCCACCTTAAACAGCAGTAGTATATAGGTCCTCCTAAGCCAAAATAAAGGTAGCGTGTCTCTCCTGTGCCTAAAACGAATAAAAAAAAAAAAGAAACTAATCCCAATCCTAAAACAGTTGCGCGCAGCATCCTCCAATGAAGTCTGCGTTCTGCGGTAAAGAGTCCAAAAAAAAAAAAGTTAGCCAATTCTCGATGGCCCTTGCAGAGAGTCGAGTCGGTGTCAAGAGCCAAGGGAAAAAGCGGTTCGTTGTCGGTACCGCCGCAGCATCCCTTGTCGGGCCACGATCGATGCCAAAGCGCGCATTCTTCGATGAGGCTCTGTGCTGCTGCAGGCTTTCGCGGAAACGTTGTGTGTGGGCATAGGCGTGGGCGTTTCGTAAAACAGGAGGCACCACCACCACACACACACCGTGTTCTGCCTACGTGTATAACGTAATGCGCGCCCCTTCGATTCCCATTTTCTCGGGATCTCGTCTGCTTGGAAGCTCACGCTCTCTCGCTGGGATTCGAGGGATTTTTGTCCTGGAAACGCGGCTGCTTTCCCATGCGCTACGCATACCCCGCTCGTGATTCGAAGCTCGGCTCGAACGAATCTTTGGCCGGAGGACTGAAAGAGTCCTCTCGCTCGTTTGGAGGGAAGGAAAGGAGGAATAGGAATTTTTTCCCGGGATTTTTCCGCCCGTGAATTTTTCCGCGATGTGTACACTGTAAGTGCGGCGATTGGAATGGCTTTGGAGAACAGAGAGAGGAAGTCAAATTGCGCGGACAAATATTGAATGTCGAGGGATCGCCGTTATGCTGGACGGGGATGTTGCGTGGAACACGGGGTGTGTGTTAATGATACGTCGGGAAATTGGATTGTTGTTGTTGCTCGATCGTTGTGAACGATGGATTAGAAGCGCGTTTTACATCGTGTCATGTGACTTTTATGATCGGTTATTGAATACACTGTGTTGAACTTTTATTAAAGGCATCGTCTTGGAGTGTAAATATTAAGTCTTTATTCTTAGAATCGATTATTAAGCGAATCAAAATTAAATGACGAGTAATTTACTATAATATTATTAAATATGTTTTTTTGTTACTTTTGCGATAAATCACATAACATCGGCTTATGTTACTAAAAGTCCGCGATGCTTGATGTTCATGAAATCTATATCCATCTATATCGTGAATCCATCTATATTCACGAATCAATCTATATTGGATAAATGTCTCAGGCTATCCAAGACGATTATCGTTGCTTGGAACAACAATGATAAACTATCATAGGTCCTTAATAACTTCAGATCATATGCAATCGTGGTCAACAGATTTATATCGAATCCTGTATTTCAATACGTCTACACTGACCAATTCCACTCCTTTCGCGCTGCGGATATTTCCCAAAAGGCCTTCGTCATCCAACCGGCAAAATCGATGCGAAACGATTTCCACGCAGCGTTCTCCGCGAAATCCGAAAAGTTGGCGCCTATGCCCGCCAGAATTTCCATCCACCCCTCTCGATCTCCGCTCCTGGTACGAACACTCGATCTGCAAGTGCATCTGGCATTACCCGGGCGCATCCCCGCCCTGCTATGATCGCACTCCACACACTGATTGACGAACAGCGACGCTATAACGCGAGCTGCTTCACGATCCAGGAGCGAGTGCTGAGCTATGCGCAGCATTCTTGTTGCTTCGATTTTTGCATGGAAGTCTAGATCGAATTTCGAGCTAATAATCTTGGCTATCATCTTCTTGGTATGTGGGTTACTTGGGATGATACATAAAAATGTTTTTCACCACTCGATGCGTGGCCTTAACACTGAGACTAACGGATAAGACAAAATGAGTGGTCGGTTGTTTTTTATAAAAATTTGTTTAAATTTTTCATGATTCTACCGCAAAGTGTACGTCGTTCTATCGCCTTATCGACGTATCTTATTAATACCTATTTTCTTTGAGGACAAGTGTGGTATACATAAATATATCCACAAACTGATTGGTAGGTTTGGTATCAACACTAAAACTACCGGATAGATCAAAATAATCTGTCCATTGTCTCTTTTAGAATTGTTCAGCTTTTAAAGGAGTGTTTTACCAGACTTTCTATGATTTTCTGCCAATATATAAATTGTTATATTAAGGTACTGCAACTTCATCCTTGTCCTCTTTATCTTTTAATATATATTTGTTACATCTAAATATTATATATCTGAAACTTGGTAGATTCAGTCTGGACTGTAAAGCTTATAAATCAAGTCAAGATTCGAATGATAAACACATTCCTCCATATCATGTAATAATCGAACCTTAATCGAAAAAATGGCGTTGGCAAAAATCCAGCCTCTCGGTATATCCAAGAATGAATTTCAATAATTTTATAAGCGATGGATGTAAATAAAGTTAAGAAAGCTGCTCGTAAAACCTTTGCGATTAATTCTCGAATCAACTTAGGTGAAAGGAGTTCAGGCGTTTATTCATACGGACGCAGCTTTAACGTTAGATCTCCCGTGGCGGCGTATTACGGAAGATACAGTAGCGATTAAGGGAAAAATGATTCTGTTGGGTCCGCTAGAGTGCAATGCAAATATAATTTTCGTACGGCACGGGTACGCGCGTATGTTGGCAAATTGGATTTACAGCCGTGAAGCAACCACCATTTTACCGCCGCCTCTTCGCTAATTCCACCGTCCGACCCTCATCACTATTTCACTGCCACCTCCAGTTTCCTGCTTTCACGGAGAATACCGGTCATCTCGTCACGCACTTTAATCGGTCTTTAATTACTCCACGTGATTTTCTCGCCTTGGCCGCGAGCAACAGCCTAAAACAGGGGCCAGCTTCGATTGGTCGATTAATTTGATTTTTAACACTCGAACTACGAGCCGCTTTCTGGGCATATTTAGAACACCACGTACATCTTTAAAAAAAAAAAGGGAGAATAAAAGGAAATTTTAGTAAATTAAAATGATGATATAAATACTGCATGGAAATCATGGAAAATCTCGAAAAATACATCGTTATAAAGTACTATGATTCTTTGAAGAAACGACAGACAAGTTTGGTTTTGACTAGTTTGGTAGTTGACTTGACATTTTGACTAGTTTGGTAGTTGACTTGACATTTTGACTAGTTTGGTAGTTGACTTGACATTTTGACTAGTTTGGTAGTTGACTTGACATTTTGACTAGTTTGGTAGTTGACTTGACAGTTTGACTAGTTTGGTAGTCCTAGCGTTAATGGGCGGTGTAAGTTAAATATAAAGGATACAAGCGGACGATTTGTGATCCAGGTTGGATCAGTGTGAAAATGACGCGTTTAGTGATTATTTGCGCGCTGTTTAATGGTCTTGAGAAAGGGAGCGTTGTATCGGGTTAGGGATTTTTGTGTGAAATGTGTAAAGGTGAAGGTGGTATGCGTCGTGCATTTAGGAACTTGACTGATAAGAGTCTTAAACGAGGAAAAAGGATTGTGCATATTATTTTCAATTAAATCTAACTCCCTGACAGAATGAGCGTAGAATCAGGATTTATGTAGAATACATTGGTTAAAGCCTCTTATTTATATTTTTAATTAAGCGCCACGGCATTCTCATTTATTTTCCGCCAGGATTTCCGGAATATCCTCTTTGCGCGACAAGTTCAACTCTTGCATTCAGTGGAAACCGACGATTATTCTTCTGTCGGTGTCAGTAATGCGCTGTATATTTCACGCACTGTCCAATCTTTTTTACGGACTTCAGTAGAACATTCTACGCTGCTGTAATCATCGCCTTTGGCGAAAGAAAAATTGCTTCGCGATATTATTTTTAATTTACTTGAGCTTCCAGATGGAGTTGGGTATACGCTTCAAATTCTTGCAAAATAAATCAAAGAAAACCCGTGATTTGTGTTGTTCCTAATTAAACATCGCACGATTCTGGTTTGTTTTCCGCCAGGAGATTTAACGTCCTCTTCGCCCGAAAATTCCAGCTCGTGAATTCAGTGCAATTATCCAATTGTCCCTCTGTTCATGTCAGTTGTTGCTGTACACTTCAAGCACTTTCTGACCGTTCCATAAACACCAACCAAGCCTGTTTCTATTCTTTTTCTATCTTTTACAATTAACATCTACTCACAAACCATCTACATAGTAGTGGATAGAAGCTCTGACTTCCATACTGTAGATTCGAGTTCGAATCCCATTCATCACTTCTGCTTTTTCCATGTGAAACCTACACTGCAGTTCTGGTAATTCAGAATCCACCTCAAACACTACTTCTTAAGCCAACTGACTTCATCGGTCGGTGTCAAAAATGAATTTTACGAAAATAAATAAATAAATGAAACACAAAAAAATAGAAAAAAAATAAATACATTAAAAAATACAAGAAAATAGAAAAAAGGAATGAATAAAAAAATACACAAAAAATACAAGAAATAAATAAATTAAAAAAGCATCCTCGAGACAAAACATTTCCAACCTATCCCACCTTGCTGACAAACTCTCTACAATTCACGAACGACAATAAAAGCACGCTCTCCTCTAACCAACGACCAATACAAACTCCCCGCAGTTTCTTATTTACATTAAATAAATCCTCTAGGACACCTAACCCGCGACGGGTCTTAATTAATCGCCGCGCCAGCGCGGTTTATTTTCCGCCAGGCGATCGTCGTCCCTCCAACGTCCCCTTCGCGCGAAAATTCCCGCTCGCCTCGAAGCGCGCTCGCGCATCTTCTCCAAGTGCATCCCTGGCGGCCATGGGGATTTTGATGCATCATACGGCCAGCGAGATGCATTCCGCAAACCGCGGGGCGATGCTGATTCGCGAATAACCGACACGTAGCCGCTTTCAGGACGATTTCATGCCTCCGCGTGGATCCGTGCACGTACTCTTCCGCCTCGGCGCTTCGCGAAGTTCCGAGGAGGGACGTACTTGCGCGCACATCGCGAGTGCCCAAGGTGTGTGCGCGCCTCGTACGCTGGGAGATTTGCACGCTCGAGGAAATTTAAATGCACGAACTTTTGAAAAGTGCCTTCGACGCGGACGCGCTTCGCTCCCCCGGGGGAGATGCGAAATGTTTAATTTAGCATTCTCCGGGAATCTGGTGTACTTTTTGATTTCGTTGCTCTGTACGCTTGATACCGTTGATTCGTTACTTGGGAAGTGGGATTTTTTTTGCGAAAGGAATTTCTTGTAAGGATATTTGGATTTAAATGGAGAACGATGTTAGATAGCGTGGAAAGGATTTTTTTTGAGATTTAGAGGTTTTCGACGATGTTCAATGATTCTCTGTCTATGATTTTTGTGATATGTGTATTTTTGATTTTTAATATTCGACTCTTGGGACGTGCCATTGGCATCTAAATCTTGATGATGAAATTTGTAAGCGCGCAGTCTTGGGTATATCTTATCACAATTGTAGTACAATGACTTAGTCCTGCTTCTTAAAAATTTTGTTTCTTACAGTTATAGTAGAATATTGAGTACGCGTTATATTGTATGTAGTAGCGAAATTCCACTTCTTCGGGTATCCTTGCATTTCTTCGTTAACACTCAACCCACCGGACACTTTCCAGTCATATTTAATCATACTATACATATCCTTGGAGAAAAATAGCAAAAAAGGAAAATGCCCATACTTCAATATATAACATCAGTACAATACGCTATAAAAAAATTCATATAAAATAATCAAAAGTACCTCGTCTCAAAGTTCCACGATATTTCCAAAATATAATCAGCTGAACATTTTTCCCTAGCTTCCATAGAAATTTCAACATCAATCTTTAGCGCACATAATCGCTTACTCAAACCCCATATCTACCTTCAACAACCTTAGCATTAACCCCTTGCGCTCCAAAGAGTGGTATTTCTCTCGCGAGCAGGAACCCAGATTCGAATTCATATTCGACCTCCATTGCAAAGCACACATCCCACCAGCGATGAAATCTTCGAAAGAGGTTTTTGTTTCATAAGACACGAACAAGAGAGCCGGGGATTTGTTAGATTCGAGTGTATAAAACTTGCGAATTATCGGTTGAGGAAAAAAACGCTGTCGAGCTACACTCGACATGGGAGCGCAAAGGGTTGACAGCGCAAGTTCGACATATAGGATATAAGGCTGAGCACGAGAGGTAAAGGGGTAGGCGAGTGAAAAAAACGCGGAGCGCTTGGCCAGCAGCACGGCAAATATTACACCGCGAAGGACCCAGCGGCTGTACCGCTGTAATGCCGCTGTAAACCGAGGATAATACCCCGGACCGCCCGGGGGTTAAGCGTAATCCTGGAGAACTTGCGGGCGGTGGTGCCTTGTTACCGCAAACCTCGAGAGATGTAACGGCCACGTGACAACGCGCTCTCCTCCCTGCGATGACGACGATCCAACGGTATATAACGATATGGCGGAACATTAAGGTTGAACATGTAGGAACTTTCGACGCTTCGCGGCGTACATCGTTAAAACTCTTCGAGACGAGTCTCCGTAGTTGCTCGATATTTTTTATACATTTTTACACGCCTCCCAGTGGTTCTTAATGCTGTTCCTACCATCGAATTTCTAGATACATTTGGATGTACTAAATATCCTTAAGAATTATGCATTATTTCATTGAGGATTATCCTTTCTTTCGTTAAGGATTTATAGGAGATTTATGGGCTTTTTCTTTAAAGAAAAAGAGGACGAAGGAAGAATGTCAGTATATTAATTTATCGTTCCGTATGTTGTAGGAAAATCGTGAATAATTTTACGAGTAGCCTCGTCTCAAATTTCCACGATTTTTCAAAGAAATCACTGACCGGTCATTTGATTGCTCGTGGTAGGAATGGTGTTAGCGCATTTTGTGGCGGAGGGATTCTTTTGCGCTGCCTTTTCGATTATTTTGTTAAAATGATTATTATTTTATTTTCGTTCAAGTTACAATTTGCTCTTAACGTGTGTCTTACGATTTTTCTAATTGGTAGGCGAGAATTTATGGTGAGTTTGTGGTAAGATATTCTTCGTTTTAGAAAAGAGTTTCCACTTATGGTAAGACATTTTTCGTTTTTTGTCGTGTAAGGAGAATTCAGCATGGAATTCGGCATGGAACGCGTTAATCGCTACTTCGTGGAAGTCTGGTGATTGTTAGAAGGGGGCTGGTATGGTTGTGTGACACGATTCTGGTGAGGAGTGGATCATTGTTAATTTAGGCTGGATTTAATATTCCCAATTATTGATAATGCCATGCTTCGTTCTACGCGATCAGAGTCTCAAAGGGCGCTCTTCTCCACTGCCTCCTTTGTCCCTTTCCACGCATTTATACTCACACACGCGCAAACGCATCCGCTTCCATCTACGCATCCGCTTGTCTATTCGCACTACACGCCCGTCGACGAGAGTTCGCGCACTAATTGAGACGCAACGCCCTGAGAAATCCTACATATGGGCCGTTTATTTTGAAAGTGGTGTAAGTCCATTTTCTCTTCTTTCGAGAAAGTTAAGGGTTAGCGTATTTGTCGATCAAAAAATGTCGGTTAATATTATCGTGTATGGCAATGTTTCTATTTGTATATCGTACAAATGTAAAAAGCAGTAGCCACCGATCTTACCATCTGTCTATCGAAATTGGATTTACACCACTTTCATAATCGATGACTACGCAATCTCTTTTATCGGCCAATATTAAATCGAACGAAGCGTTGGTATTTTTTAAGGTATTAAATACTAACTGGTTATAAACAAAAAGTTAAACACAAATCACGTGATATTCCATTTTTTTTTAAATGGACTTACACCACTTTCAAAATAAACGGTTGATATATTATACTACATATATAATTCTTCTTAACTCAACGATTCCTCCTTCCACCGCCATGCAATTGGATAAAAATTGAACCCCCGTATTTTCATCCTTTCTCCTCTAAATCCTTGATCGCGAATGTTTCTTATAATTAAAAGTGCCGAGTGACGAAGGAAAGGTTAAGAACCACTGATTCATCCTCCAGATCCGAGAGATACGAAATCTCGGAGAATTTCTCGCCACCGCGGCGTCCCAGTTTGCGGATGATGAATTAAACATATTCGAGGGCTCGAAGTGTCTCGAGTTCTCGTAATGCCGCGGGCGGGGATAATACGTATCCTGGTTTGACGCCTTGCACCCAATAAATCGGGGCTTGCGAGGGTTCGTGCGTAGGAGCGAACCCATTCTGTACGATGCCATATCTTCGTCTACCTTGATTCGTGTAAGACGAGTTATCCTTGCATTGCCAAGTATTGTTGGAGATTTAATATAAAAGTACGCAATAATATATATATATTTTTCTGTACTTTATATATATATATTTACAAACGCATTTAGCGTTAATATTTATCTACTCTGATGCGTATGAAATTAAAGGAAGTTTTAATATTTTGTTTGTACGAGTGCTTAGCGTTATTTGTTGTTTACCAAAGGTATACTTATGAGTATTTTGGTTCTATTTTTTTTACGTACTAATTTTTTTTTGCCAAAGACACGTATTCGTCGTTCAGTTCCATCGATCGCTCCTGTCGAACGTCCGTACCAATTTACCGCCTATATTGATGGTTCGCGCAGAAGGCATGTACGCGTCGATCATCCGCAAAGGGTTAATCGGTCCAAAAATCTTCCGTGAAATTTTTCATTGTTGGCAAGGGAAGAAAGGATCGATGTTACTTTTTTTTTGTATTAACGTTTTATACGAATTTTTACGGGACACCCCATCTCCATCGTAATCCGTGTAAAAGTTGATAGACGCACGATCGTTGCCAAATTTTATTGAATGTTATATAAAAATAATGACTTTCCTCGAGATATTTCTAACAAAGTTTATGCAACGAACGCCAACAAATGGCACACGATGGCGTGTGACGATTAAATGGGAAGAACGCGTCTGTAAGAACGAATTATTTTAAAAGTATTCACGTTTCATGGAAAGGTCTCAAAGTCGGTGCTGATTCGCACCGTAAATATACGAGTGCTGATTTTCGTTTGATTCAAGGTCTATATATATATACATATTACAAGAAATAAAACGAAAATAAAAAATATATATATACCGTAAAACCTCGCCGTTTACCTTGTAAAAGTGCCCTTATTCAATGCAATTATCTCGCGTGAAAACGCGAAATAAGTTATCGAGTTAAAACCTTTTACGTATATTGTTTTATAAACACTCTGTCCTATACACCGAAGACGTTGTGTACCGTTATAAAGCCCAATGTACGAATCTATTTTTTAAACGTTTGAGAATAAAACCGTTAAGCCAATATCGAAAAGAAAAGTGTCATTCAATTTGGTTTATCAGCGTAGCGCAAGTATTTCCCTGATCGCTACTTGGCACAACAGATTGAAGTCGCTCGAAATATGCGCCCTCCAGAAGCGGCACTTGCCCCAAACCAGGGCGGGATAATTCGGGCTCTGTATGCCGTGGAATATGCGAGCCACGGCACGACCGGTAAAATTATTGTCCCTGTAGCTCAGCACCAAACTGCGAACATCCTGAACGATCTCCGCCTCGTTCTCAAGTTTGCTATTCTGCAAAGTAAAATGCAAATGCAAATTGACATTTCGATTCTAACATCTTGACGATAGTACACGAACCGAGGAAATGACCGGTGCTTAGCTGGTCATAAAATATCTTCTTTTTAGAAGATATTCTTCTTTTTAGAAGATATTTTAAGCACTGTAGCGGGAGCGTAAGAAAATTGTCATTTTTTTCCCGAGTGTACTAGTCAAACACGGTCGACCGGTGGAACCTGATTTAGCTCAGAATTTTCAGATTGGACGGTGCGATTACGAAAAGACTTTCCAAAGTGCTTATCAAGGTATTCTATACTCTTTATCGAATTACTTAGTTATTTGGTATTTACGAAGGAAAAAATGTATTGGTTTAATTATTTGGTGTTTTACGAAAGATCGATATTCAGAGAATCGTGCATGGACGATGATGACCTACCTGCTGGTTTATCCGAGTGTTATTCAGTAGAGTTTCCGAGCGGAAGTAATCGCGAATAACGTTCTTCAGCTCGTCCGATTTTTGCTCCATTTCTTCGTCCAGGACCAGGCATTTTTCCACTGACGGTGTACTGAACTTATTGAGCGCCGTGCTGATTATTTCCAGCTGCTGCAGGGAAGAAGTTTGTTGCGACAGAGCTCGAGCGACCAACGCCTCGAGAGCTTCGTCCAGTTCGCTCTCGGTAAGATCACCAGGTGCCTTTACTCTCAGGCCAAGGGTATCGTAGCGCACAGAAATAGCCGATCGCTTTGATCTTCCGTCCACTGTAATTACGCATTATGTATTTTCATCAAATCCAATATTGTACCATTAAGAATTTCTTTACCGGTGAGTCAACCGCTTGAATACCAACAAGGGCAACGTATTCGTCCAACAAAATGTTACGCAATGACGAGATAAGTTTGCTTCTAAAATTACTCGTTGCATAATACACCTTATTTATGTAAATTATTACCGTTTTCATGTTTTTTTAAATGAAAAAAATAAAATAAATATTTTTTCGTAGATTTTTTGCATGTATCTGACAAAACTGTTCAGCACACAAATGGTTGAGAGAAAACCAGCAAATCAATATTGATTATTTACCTGTCGTCCATTCCAAGTTCTTAAGGTGACTCTTGACAACACCGCTGTCCCACCCAATGGCCGATGCTATGTCCACCACGGGGAATTCTATGATGCTACTGTTTTCGTGCGAGATACCGTTTTTCAGATCCATCGCGATTGCCATCGCGAGTGGTGGTGACTACAAAAAAGAAGGCACGAAATTCTGTGGTTTCTACACCTTTGAAATTACAAGGTTCATCATAATTCCATTAATTTACACTTACAGATTGCGCGGCGGCCTTTAATCCCTGTGGACCCTGATAGCTCGACACTCTGGCTTTTACATAAACCGAGGAGAGGACGGTTATGAATCTCTTTGGGTGTAATTCGAGGTAGCAAAGGAGAGTCGAAATCGTTTCCTCCGATATGTCGAGTAAACTAACAGTTTCGTCAACGGGAATAGCCACTTCGTGGCCTGGACATCTCTGACCTGGTAGTTTGGTGCGTATTTTGGAACAGGAGCAAGGAAGGAATACTTTCTGGAGCAAACGTCTGATCGTATGTCTATCGACCCCAGTTGCATATATATGCCGGCGTAACTCCCATTTATCGCGGTTCTCCTGAAATTTCAATGCTCGTTACGATCACCGGACAGGTATATCCCTGCAGTTTAATGGAAAATATGTAAATGTACCCCAGGGTTCAGAAACAGATGGCAGTGTGCTCTGATACCGTCGCGTCCGGCTCTTCCTACTTCCTGCACGTACCCCTCGAAAGTGCCTGGCATATTGTAATGAATCACCGATCGAATGTCGGATTTATTAATACCCATTCCAAAGGCAACGGTGGCAACTACGATCCTAGTCTGCCCCGACATGAAAGCTTTCTGTACGACCTTACGCCGATGAGCAGTTAAACCTGCGTGATATGTCTCTGCTATAGCGGAAACTTTTGTATTTGGCTTCTCTGACTTGTGCTGATCCTATCAACGTAATAAGCAGATTGCTAGTAACATGAGCAGTCCCGTGCTCTAAATCAGGTGTAACGTTAGAATTCTTAATCACGTACCTGTAGAGATATTCTCAAAACTCCTGCAATTCGAACACACTCTTCCCTCCGCGTACAGTAGACGATTACAGAGTTGCATTCTTTGAATCTCTCGCTTCGGAGCAATGCTACCAAAGCGTGATCTCTATTTTCGTCCTTAGAGATGCTTAATAGCAAATTCTTAGGCATCGGGACATCAGATATGATACCTGCCACTCCGTCGTGTATACTAAGATGTTTTACTATACTCTCTGCAGTGCTCCTTGTGGCAGTAGCGGTAAGGCCTAATATTGTGCGAACACCTAATTTCTCTTTAAGAACGCGACAAACCATAAGGTAAGACGGACGGAAATTGTGTGACCACTGAGAGATGCAGTGAGCCTCGTCGATGCAGGCAAAGGCTATAGGAGGTAGTTGTCTAAGCAAAGCACCAAAACCGGTAGATTTTTCTCCGGCAACCACAGCTTCCGGGGACACTAGTAAAATATTTACTTTCCCCTGTTTCACCATCTCGATTATGTTTTCTCGAACTTTTGGGGGCTGGTTAGTGTGTAGACAGGCAGCGGATAAAAATAATGGTACACCGGTAACTTGATCATCCATTAAAGAGACCAATGGTGAAATTACTAATGTAATACAGGTGGAGTGTTTAGAATACAAATAAGCAGGTAATTGGTAACACAGAGATTTTCCAGAACCAGTTGAGAGAGTTACTAATGTCGATTGGCCGGAGAGTATCCTCATAATAGCTTTTTCTTGTCCAGGTCGGAAATTCTCATGACCAAACATTTGTAATGTTTCAAAAACTTCAGGTGGCGTTTCTATGAAAAAGAACATTACGTATTTTTTTTGTTGGTATATTCTAGATTATAGAAACACATCAAACACGTTACCGATAAGGGAGTTATTTCCATTGACCGCATACAATGGGTGCACAACTCCAACTTCTGGAGGTAACAATCTGGACAACAATGCCTCTGGAATTTTGTGACCCTGTGGTACATCCTACAATGACATAATGTTATGTTGTAAATTATTTGTTATCGCATCGTCAGAATTTTAACAAACGTGAATAGTCACACTTACATCTACTTCAAATGTTTCTGTAAAGTCTGCATCTAAGAGCTCGATTGTGTCTTCAATATGTTCTTCGCTCACCTCTGCATCTTTTTCTGATAAAACTGATGCTACTTTGGGAAGCCGATCCATTCTACTACTATGCGCAACAACCGCCTTTTCACTAGCCATTTTTTCAGCTTCTTCCAATGTAGGAAATTGTGACGATTCGTCAATTTCTTCTAGAGCTATTAAATCATCACCTTTTGCAGCTGTACAGAATCGGGCAAAATGACCAGTACCTCCACATTTAAAGCATGTTAGGGCACCTCCATTCTTTTCCAAATAATCCATTTTGTCTAAATTACTCTCTCCCGATGCTAAGTCTTTCTTCCTTTGCTTCCATTGATTTTTCTTATACTTTGAAAAATTAAATGTTTTCTTGCCACGTACAAACACCTTTTTCTTCAAATTTATCCTCACAAAATTTTCATTAACTTTGCCAGCTGCAACCTTTTGTTCTAACTTCTCCTTGTCGCTTAATTGTCCTTTTGGTTTTGGAATAACATTAGAAGCTTGGGAGTTAGAACTTGTAGAACAAATAGATTTAGAAAATTGGGTGACTAGGTTTTCATTTTCGGTTACATTAATGTTAAGCCGTGGCACTGCTTGGAGAGTTTCTATGCCATATATTGGAACTTCTTTAGTATTTTGTAAATTTAAATCTTCTGACTCCTTCTCTTCTATATCATCTGAATGTACTTTTTTTTTGGTAGATCTTTTCCTTCTTGTTGTACGTACCTCTTTACTTTCCCCTGAATTCAAATCGCTCTTAATATTTGTACCCTCTTTTACTGTGGATTTCCTCCGCGTTACTCTTTTTGGCTTATTCGATTTATGACTATTACGTGTGAATTCTGGATCTGAGTCATCAGATACTGTAATTTTATTCTTCTTGGCAACTGTGCGAGAACTAACACTTGTCTTCCGATGACCTGTGTCATTTATTTTTGTAGTAGCGTGTGTGAGCATTTCTTCATTTTCCTTTGCGTTACTTGCATTGTCACACTTGCTATTTTCCTCCGTTGATACCAGAATGATATTTGTTTTATCCTGTACAATTTTATTCTCTGTTACGTCGTGTAAATTAACACTATCAGTCAGTTTGCAAATATTGTCGTTTTTGTTTGATACGTTTAACACGTCCAATTTACTCGATAAAGAATCCGTGATGCAAGATTTTGCTATTTCTTGAGAATTTGGACTGGCTTGTGTACATAGTCGTTTTTTAGCATGACCATCTTGGTCACTAAGTCGTTTCTTAAAATTTCTAATCCGTTTATTTTTGCGCTCCTCTTCCGAGTCACTGTTACAAATAAAATCTTCTTCGTCAGATATTGGTAAAGCATTCATTGGGTTTGACAAAATCTTGCTTTCATTGGGCGAATGTATACTAGATTCCATTGATTCAACTCCAGAATCACTCATACCAGACAGCCTATGACAGCTGGGCGTTATAAACTCCACATTATTTTCCTTTGAACACCTTTCTAGCCATCCCTGATTTAAGTTTCGGCTGACAGTATGACCTTCTATTAACTGTTGCACGGTATTCACAGAATGAGAAACGGGCTTGTGATCCCCATAACTAACTTTCATAGGTTCACCAAATACCGGTTTTATTTCTTCATTTATATCAAAGCCATCCTCTTTATTGCCTATGTCTGCTTGATCAGACTTATTATTATTAAATGCAATACTGGAGTCTGATTTAGTTTTTACCTTTGTCGATGATAATGATTTTCTAGGATTTCTCTTTGCGCAACTTGTGAACTTATTTTGTGCCAATTGGAACGAAGATGATCTGCCAATTAATAAGCTCTGCTTCTTCTTTGGCAATACTTCATTTGCCTTACTCAGATGATCACCCCATGTACCTTCTACATTTCTTATTCCAACATCGTATAATAACTTGCTATTCGTATCTTCTGTAGTATTAGCAGAATGTGGATCTATATTCTCCGTATCCTTTCCAACACCTTCGTCAACATTCCTCCTATCTTCCGTTATCTTTTCGGCATTACTCTTCGACGAAGTATTGGTATTCGATTGTGCGTCATCGCAAAAGGTAATATCCATAAGCGTTTCCTCCAATGCACGTGTTTTTAACTTCCAATACATTTTGTATGCCTCTCTAATCGTTACGTCCGCATCTTTTATGTCATTCTAAAATATAATCGATTCAAAATAAGAAGCTCAGATATCGAACGATTAAAAAAAAAAATCTACATCGTCTTTCTACTCTCTATAATACAACCCATAGCGAATATAAGATCTATATGACAAGAAAGGTTTATCATTTATCATTTCCGTAATGGAAGATACCGTTATCTTGAATGAAAATCGCGAAAGTTACCTGTTCCGTAACTCAGATATAAACTTACGACTGACAGCTGACATTCAACGGTTTAAACGACAACTAACTGACCACCTTATACGTCGAAAAAATGATAACGTAACGTACCTTGTTCGGCTTACGCCCATACTTATCCATAAAGTCGCTCTCCCACAATTTCACACGAAGCTTATTCTTCTGGTACTTGGTCTTGAAACTCGGGTCCTCCATCAAATCCATTGTATCACGATCAACGCAAAGACGAGTTACTTTAATAAGCGGGACGGAATATTCACAATTACAGCTGCTGCGAGCACGTTCGACGCACGAAATCCGAGTGGGTCCCGCGCAACCACGAAGTTTTAACTAATCACAAGCATGCGCATTGCGCGTCCGATTGCCAGTGGGACTCGAAGATTCTATTCGGCCGTTTTGCCGCGGTTTAACGTACTGGTATTACAATTTCATCCGCGCGTTATTAGCATCATGATTCATAAAACTTGTCGATCGACGAAAAATCCTCCTCAGCAGCTTCTTTCCTCATACGAAGAAAATATCCGAATCGAGGACATCGTACAAGGTCCATCCCCTCTCTAACGTCGAAATGGTCCAATGTTACGTGCGTTACAACCGGCAATGCTCTCAAGGAGCAATCAATCGTATAAGACTAAAGAGAGTATCGCAAAGTCGGCAGGTTTGCTCATCCTCGAAGTAGTCTCAAGGACGTCTAGATTCTGCTTACGCATTTCAAACAAGCTTCGACGGTGGAAAGAGTAACGAGCGACCGCCGTTATTTGGGATAACTAGACGCAGAGTTCTTTACACCGCGAATTGCGTAAAACGATAGCATAATTGAACTACGAGAACTTGGAGAATAGGTAAACCGTGATCATGCTCTTGTAAATATTGTGGAGAAGAGCTACGTATCCCCAACGACTAGAAATTCTAACTTTCACATAAAAAATTTGAGTTCAAATCTTAATTGTTTGATAATTTTCATATAACATACTTCTAAACAAATGTGTCGTGAGATATACATCATAGAACCGTTGATTCAGTATCTATTTTAAAACAGTACGCCCAAGTTGAATAACCCTAGCAGTCAATACCGAATATTAACCCTTTCGATACTAATGTCGACTATAGTCGTCTTCCATTAAAGTATGTCCCAATACCGGCTCTAGCCGCAGTACAAAAAAAGAGCACACATTCCCCTTTCGTTCAAACATATGTGCAGTGATAGTCTCGCTATCGGTAACTGCTTGCAGTAGTTTACACCACGAGTGTTTGTAAGCCTACATGCACACTTTCGGATGCTTTTCCGTGAGAAAGGAGGTTAAACCAGGAGGCAAACAAACCGGTGCATTGTACGTCGTCTACTGCGCACCTGTTATCGCGCATTGGCGACGTCCGCGGCCTGGCGCCACCTTCCTGCCGTGCGTGACATTAGTGTCAGGGAAGATGGCCGAACGGTGGTGACGGGTTGTGGAATGTACGGCTGGAGAATTCGTGATCTTCGCGCAGCGCGGATGGCCTAGCGATGGCCGAGTTCAACATCGACATCGGCAAGCTCCCGGAGGACGTGCGGGAGAAACTTGCTGAGCTGGATCTCGAGTTATCCGAGGGTGAGTGAGTAACATTTACGAGGATGCGCGACCTGTGCAAAACCCTTTCTGACTCACCCCGTGCGTAGAGCAGAAAGAATCCCCTAGCCCTCGTTGATAAAATCGATAACAACTTGGCTGTTGCCATTTTACTCCCCTTTAGACCACCGGACGTCTGTCCGGGACACCCTTTTATCGTGGATCCTGTTGCTCCTGATCCGTGTCAAGGGATAATATACTTGATTCCCGATTCTTCTTTACGAACCTCCTTCGGCCACGATGGACACTTAAATCCATCGACCGCGCCTCTTGCGTGTATATATTGTCCTTTGCTGCGGACAGTGGGAATCCTCGATAGTGGACGATGTTTATTACGTTATTTCCGTTTTCTACAATACAACATTGGCCCTTGTATCGTATAATGAATATTACGGGGGCTGCGTACACGTTATTCGAAAGTCACACGTATATCGGATGTGTCGTGAGAGGAACAGAAGCGATACGTGTCATTTTTCGGGGATGATCTGCTTGGAGATTTATTTGCTTTGTTCTATTTCCTAAAAAGTTTCACGATGGACGGGCGCGTATATTTTTCCGCTATAAGCTTATGCGACTGGAAAACTATTCGTTTCTGATATGGCCTGCATTTTGTCTTTATATCTCGTGCATCTGTTGTGTTTTAAGCACCCTTTAACTGCTTCAATTACCGGATTATTTTTTCTGGTACTTATAAGTGTATTTAGGAATACTGAGTTAACAAAGCAAATTCTTTATCTTGAAGTTTGTTGTCATGATCCTATAATAGTAGGATTATCTTTATGATACTTCGTTTTGAAGCATCTTCTGTTATGATTTGTAGCAACAAGTTATTGACCAGTCTCTCATGTTACTCTGAGTCACTCTCTATTTCTGTATATGTCAAAATCTTACTTTCAAAGAATCTGTCTCTATATTAATTATTTATTAAACTAAAATCATGCGCTAATTGTTGGCAGTTATTTCAGTTGATGCTTATATAAGTTATCAAACGATAAAACACTTAATTTGTCTGTGCTGCTCAAAAAATTTGAAACTATACTTAATGTACTACGCATAAATGGATTATTCCACCTGCTATTTTTTTGAGCTAGTCTAACAGTACGTTTCAAAATTTAACAACTTGCATTCTCTACGATTCTTGAGGTTTTCGCACGAGTGTCTCATAGCGTCATAGTTTAATGTTACAGGTGTGAAATTTCGAGACTGTCTCCAGTAAGCTCTAATGCGTACGAAGTCCGTTTATGTGCATTTGTATTTAGATGCCAAGAAGGCAAAGTAGGTAGTTCTTCTGTGCATTCATGAATAATGTGCATTTCTTTAAAACTATTGGAATTCTGTATGAAAGTTCACCATACGTACCTTATATTTATTCCAATGTTTGATGTGCGTGTTCAATGATATTTACAAAAGAAAAAATAAGTTAAAAGGAAGGTATTTTAATACTCTCCCGATAAAAATTTGGTGCTAATCAAAGAGATTTTCTGTCAGAACATTTATATGATACAGATCTATATGTTACATATTTATGATGTAATGCTACATACAATTTATTGTGTGTTATATGCAAATACTTTGATGCACATGGTCTAAATGAAACGGTAAATTCTTCACCATTCTAACGTAGTAGACCTCATCGTAAAATATACATACTTGCTGTACCACACTTGTATAGTAAGAGTAATAGAAAACTTATATTACACTTACGTAGAACATGACATCAGTGAGACCAGTCACCGTTCATTCTTAAAGAGCTTTATTTGCATCTGAGGTAATTGTACAAATTATTCATTTCTGCACATCTAGTAGATGTGTGCTAAATATACATTGCTCTTACGTTGTAGCGTGTCCTTCAATGCTTTGTACGGGTATGCCTTATAATGAACCGTGAACAAACAATCCACTAAAATTCTCACTGAAAAAGATAAGTATCTCATTACACGTGAGCAGCAGGAATGGCACATTGTTGTGTCTTTACCTACCAACGTGTAACATAGCATACCAGCATTATAATACGAAATATCCGCATGGTACACTATTCTGTATAATCAAAGTACACGGGCCACAAGTATACAATACAGCGATCATAAGTTATTCTTTACGTTCAAACTTAAGTTTCGCATATGGCGAGCAAGAATGCGGCTCCATTGTCGTTCCTCTTTGGAGTTTAAAAAAAAAATCCGATCGAGCAGGAAAGGATTAACATTTTTCTCCAAAACTGCATTAGCCTCTCTGGCACACCCTGAAAGACCGGTCGTGGAATGGACGTAAGGTTTTATCAGAACAAAGGGACCTGCAGATATTACAGGCTATTACATAAATAACATTGGCCCACTTTGTACGTGCCACTCTAGCGTGACAATCCTGTAGGGTACTATCAAACATTTCCTCATCTTCAATTCGTATACAGATACATCATTTTTCAATTTCCTTAAGCATCGAATACGTTTTGAAGAAACCAACAAATCGCGTTTTGCTGTCGTTGCTAAGGACAAAGGCTGTCGAATAAGAGATACAGAAAATTGCATAATAATGAGCGACTGATATCGCCGAAGCGGAACGTTATTGTCCTGAATTTTTTCCTTACAAATAGTGCACGAATTACAGCTCATACTACGTGCCGCTATGTATTACGCGTTATAAATCCGTTTTTCCTCGTTACACGTTCTGCGTTTCTAGATTCGTAAAGTACGTTTCTGACTTGCATGATTTATTGATTTATAAACATTCCTTAGGTCCAAGATTTTTCAGCAAATACATTCGATACGCCACCACCGAGTTTTGTCGACCTGCCTCAGTTTCCCATCTAGATTTTTTGCCCAACACACGCCCATTGATTCTGTTGGTAATTGCGTAACACTCAGAATCGATTTGGTCGGTGAAAAAAGAACGGTAAAAGACGGGCGTAGTATACCTATAATCCCATAATAATCACCAATATTGCACGTATGTAAAAGTGACTTGGGAATAAATCTCCGATTTTTTTGGTCGCGCGAATTATTCGTCAGTAGTACTGGATACGAATTAGCAGTTTCCAAACCGGTACTCAAACCGGCTACCTGAAAAAACAGGTAGTATTACGTGTACAATTGAGTGGAAAAAGTAATAGAAACTCTTACCCAAACGATTAAACTTGGTGAATAATTGACTCGTAAGTTTGTTGCCAGAATTGCATTACGCGACTATTCTTGCGAAAATATTGAAAATACAAGTACTTATCGAACCGACGTTGCACGTCGGTTATGCACAATATTTATTGTACTGCATCACTCGGAAATACGTTCATGCTGTGGTCATCAATGTCGCGGTAAAATAATATTTCACGTCGGATCGTTCGTATGCACGATGAAAAGATGCAAATTAATGTCAAACCTTCTTCTGCATATGCACGCTTCGAAATTCAATATTTATTGTCTTTATCTTAGGGAGAAAAATAATGGTTGGTTACAATCGACTGTCCGGTATGCGTATACGTTATATAGCGTACAATAAAAACTATATATTCGTTAAACTCCAATGTACATTATGTATACCGTGAACCGCGCATAGCAGTAATTCATCATAGTAGCGATATGCGTGTAAACCATCTCAGGTGTACGCCACCACTTCCCGTTCGATTGGTGTTAGCTTTCGATTACAGCATTGTTACGACGATTTAACCTTCGATGTAACGTAGCTTAACGCTTTGAGGTGATTTCGTCACGTCCAGTAGCCGTGGTTCCGAGGTCAATGTACTTCCGCAGCCTGCTTACGTCAAAACGTTCCCTGATAGCTTTATTATCTCAAGATATCCAACGATTTCATGCACCCTCTACGACGTGTAATTAAAAGTGAGAACACGTAGACGTCGTTTACGTGAAACGATTATTTCATACGTACGATCGTGTCCCTGGTCTTCCAAAATAAATTTGCAAGCTATACCTCGATCCAATGAAAACAATGTTTTTATGCGGAAAATCTATGAAACACAAATCTCTTATAAGGTATTAGTACGTGCATTAATGTAAACAATGCCATTATCGTCATAACTCTTTTACCATTAATTTCAGTTTAGCTTACCGTTTATTTCGGAGGTTTGAGTCGTAAAGATATCCAGTTTCATTTTAGGTTCGAAAGCGTTTTATTACTGTAGTTTATTTTTAACGTACGTTTAAGCCACTTCTGTGTCGAAAATGTTACGATACAAATATGACCGGATATATAGAGATCCAGGTCTTGCAAGTTTAGCGAATCGAATGTTACAATTACAAAAATATCGATTACAGTCTGCAGCTTTCCTCGAATTATCTACACGTATTTTTCTCACCACTTACCGAATAGCTATGATTATATTTACGGATACGCTTATCGCTTATCCATATCTCTCATTCGCTTCAACTTCATTGGATTACTTGGCCGACGGTTGTCAGCAGACATTGCGTTGTACGATGCACCGAGGAACACGGATCGATCGTTCGAACCTCGGTTAACCCTTTGACTGCTATGGAGGCATATATGCTAATTTCCATCGATGTGGACTATGGACGCGTACGTATGTTCGTCGAAGGCTGTCCCGAAACGAGTAAAAGTCGGGCTGCACGCGGAAAAGTGTTCCGTCCACGCCGCTTATTCCCACTTATCAATGCATTCTTAATTCTGTCCCTTCATCCATATTTCACTTGTCTAACCAATTCCATCGAAAAAGCCCAAGAGTCGAAGGGTCGATCGATTTCTGCGCAAGGGAGAAAAACTTCGCGCTAACATGTCGCTGTGCAGAACAGGTGCAGCTGCAGTTACGCGCAACGCGATGACGGTGCAGCTGCTGGCTCTTCGTGGACCATTTGTAAGATCAAGGTCGCAGGTTTCGTGGGTAAACGTCCTCGAGTCGCCTTGAGTTGCACGTTGCACCGGGGCGCTGCTCCGCGCGTCGACGACTCCTCGCCTTATCGGCCATTATGTCCCACCTCCGCATCTTTCTGCCCGATACTATATACGGTGCAATCGTCCAGGTTCGCCGCGTCGCGTTTTATCGATGAAGTAAGCCGCGCAGTAAGTTACTGCATCGGCCCTGCGGAAAGAAGAAGACGCGGCGAAAGCTCATCCGGAGGGAGGAGAGACCCCGCCTTTGACCTCCAGCGAGGAAGGCCTTAGCCATGAATCTCCTCGGCTTCGATGAAATTCACCGAGATAATGGTGCCTCTTCGACAATTGTAACGGTAATTATGGACGTACATGTCCAGCCGGTTGTCAGAGGAACGCGTGCGGATGATCTTGCGCGATTGCGGAAAATGATTAATGCCGTGTCTATATCGTAACGTTTCTCGCAATAGGCCTTTTGAGCGTGCGAGGGACAAAAAAGTTCTCATGGCGGGATGTAAAGCTGCTGTTTGAAAGGAACATATTATTACTTAAGTATACTGGTCTACGCGACCTTTCTTCCGACTGACTCAATATTTATCGTTGTAATTACCGTTATAATTGTAGATGTAGAATTATTGATATGATCTATGTGATTGAAATGGGCGAAGATCGTGGTTAAGGTTGAAAAATATAAACCTTGCGTATAGAAAATTGTAGTAAGTTGAGTAAGTGACTATCGAAGGTAATTTTGAAGGAATCGATTGTTTCCGCATTGGTAGACTAATAAGCGAAGCGTTGATTCAGAATAGGACAGTGTAATATTCGAATAGACTTGCTCAGGTATTGTGCGTTTCATTAAATATGTTTGTAATGTGCAGTGACGGTATTTAACGGTCGATATCAATCAGAAACTCGACCGGTGAATCGAAGTCTGAACGATTTTCCAAAATTGTGAACGAATAATATTTTTCTTTAGCGTCCTATCCGATCGTAAATAAAGGACGGTTCTTTACTTATTACCTTGCGATGCACCGAAGGACGGTACGTCGAAGACACTTTTATTTCGCGTGCACATTATCAGCGAGAATTGTAAAATTGACACCAACATCAATTAAGCTCGTTTCCCCATCCGGGCATTTAGTAAAATTCAGCATTACGCTCGGCCCATTGTTATAATCTATGTAAAGTAATCGTGCTCGGGGCTCTCGACATCGCGAGAGGATTGAGCGTAGGCGTCTCGAGTCGCATTCGTGGAAAGTGTGCAAACCCATAGCGATGCTTTCGGATCTCCGTTAGTCGACCATCATCCAGCGAAAGGACGTCGTTCAGTGCGAAATCGATCGAACCATTTAAATAGTTCCATAAAAAGGGGGAACAGGTTTGAGTGCAGAAATAAATAGCGCGCGTATCGAATAATTAGACACGCGGTATTTCCATTTCGAGCCCGACGAAGATTCTTCAAATCAAAGAGCTTTCGTTCCGAAACTTCGAGCGCAGCCAGGGGCATAGCATTGACATTGCCGGGTCTACCGTAAAATACAGCCAGATCCCTGCTACGCGATAATTTCCATAGATCCGTTCGTTACATAAATATTCTATCGGAGATGGCGCAACGAACGACGGATATAAATCCTCATCGCCGCCGGCGTTGGACCGCTATCGGTTGGACTTACGCCGGCGTAAGTAACGAAAATTTTTGAGGGATCGTACGAGAACAAAATGGGGATTGCGGAGATTCCATCGAAGGCACGATCTTTGTGAGGCTGCCTTAAGAAAACGCGCGGACCTCGTATGGGTGGAGGCAGAGCAATCTCGGCGGTGGAGAGACCGGCGCGGACAAGTGTGTGCCGAACACGACGTAGAGCGAGCGAGCGAGCGAGAAGCGGCGAGCGACCGAAGGAGAGAGAGAGAGAGAGAGAGAGAGAGAGAGAGAGAGAGAGAGAGAGAGAGAGAGAGAGAGAGAGAGAGAAATATATATATATATATAGAGATAGAGAAAGAAAGAGCGAGGGCTGAGAAGGGCGGTAAGGAGCGCGAGGGGGAGGGATTGAAAAAGATCGTGGGAGACGGAGAGGGATAGACGGTTAAATAGAGAGGGACTAAAGAGGGCTGAGTGGGATGCTGCGAGATGAAGGAGAGTAGCTGTTCGGGCGAGAGTGGACGGACGGCATACCACCACCACCACCATCACCACCGCCACGCCACCGCCACCATCGGCATCGGGTATACCGGCACCGCCGCTTCTTGACTCGACGATTCTCCGTCTCCTACATTCTCACTCGCTTATTCTCTCGCCCACTTACCTATTCGATCGCTCTCTCTCTCTCTCTCTCTCTCTCTCTCTCTCTCTCTCTCTCTCTCTCTCTCTCTCTCTTACCCGCTCGTTCCTTCTCTCGCTCGTTCCTTCGCTCGCCAGCTCCTCTCTTTCTCGCCCGCTCACTCGCTCGCTTACCTGTTCCTCCTCTCGCTCGCTCGCTCACCTATTCACTCGTGCGCGCGATCCGCTTCTCTCTCTCTCTCTCTCTCGCACACGGCCTCTCGCTATCCTCCTTCTCTCTCCCTCCCCCCCTCTCCGTCTCTCTCCTCTTTCTCGGTCCCGACTTTTATTCACGGGGGCCGCCTTCCCGCAGGCCGCTTTTCTCTCCTCGCTTCGCCGTCGCGGAGAGGCGCACGGCGGAGAGCTCGCGAAATGCCAGTGATTCGACGCGACTTGGACTACGCGCACGACGCACGCGACCGCGTTTTTCCTCGCCGCCCACCGAGTTATCGCCGTGTGTCGAGCCGGGGAAAGGGTGAATTTCCCTGCGGAGCGAGCGTAGCCGCGGCTATCGGCGCCGATCGGGGGACATTACGGGGGACCGAGAGTTCGAGGCGAGCGTCGACTCGCCGCTCGATGGTAACGGCCTATCGGCGCAAACCCGCGTCTCTCCTTCGTGCTCCAAGGGCTGTTTCGGAAGGGAAATTAACGGAGGCCGGTGGTGCGAGCGTTGGAACGCGAAGGAACGTTTTCTGCACGCGACCGAACTTGCCTCGCTGGAATTATCGTGAAACTCCTCGATCTCTGCTCTTGGTTATACGGATGCGATAGAAATCGTTCGGTCGCCGCTCGAGTCCGGGGTTTGGGGCGAAGGTACAATAAGGATCGGCAGGGAGCAAAGATGGATCGTATCGACCTCGATGCAGACTCGAGTTTTGTAATTCCTCCCGCACGATTTTGCCCTCGAATGCGAAGCTCGAGATAATTCTTACCGGAGACGAGAAGAAAATTGATTCCTAACGTCGACGACGGAACGACTTCGAGAGCCTCGAGAGTGGAATACGAATCGCGTGTTCGTCGGTGAAAATCAAAACCAAGTGACTGCGGAAAAGCGTGCTCGTTCGGTTTTCCGTGCACCGTAATGTGATTCTTCTTGGCCAGGCAGCAGCGCGTTGCGGAGTACAGTTCTGCTTCTTACGATGCTCGATTAAGGATTAAATGTTCGTGGCCAGTAGGAGAGCGTAATTCGAGTGATATACCGGTGTGCTTCGCGGTAAAACCTATCGCTCCATTTCACCTTCGATCGCACCGAGGCGAGAGTGAACGTCGTCGGTGTGCGACCTAGCCGTGGTCTTGGATCGTCGAAGTTGACTTATCGTTGTTCATCGATTATCCTGCCGAGACGCGATCGTCCACGTGTCGAATGGCGCGTAATAAAAACATCCTCGCGTTGCCTTCTTCCCACGACCGTCTCTCGAAACACGTTCGTGCTTAATACCTACGCACTGAACGTTCCAAGAGACGAGGTTCGATCGAGAAACGCCACGCGTGCCGTGAAGAAACGAGCTGGAGGGGAGAAAAAGGGTGAAATCAATGTCGTAATCGTACGAGGGCGGAGAAAGTACCGTCCGAGATATTTTCAACGTTTCAAGGTACTCTCGAACGTGCCACGTATAGGAGAAACATCGCCACTGGCGGAAACTTCTATCGCTCGTACCTCTCGATGCTTTAGAACGATCCCTATCCTCGTTCCACGACGATGATCATCCACATCGATTTACACCTCCGTGGACGTACATAGTTATACGGAAAGCACGCGGACTCGCATCCTGAAGCTAAGTCCAAGAGAACTCCATATACCATTAACCCTTCCCTCGAACACCTCGAATACTTCCAAAAGTATCACGGATAATACTGTTGAATCGGCAGCCACATCGATAGAGGATTTTTCTCTTCGATTTTCGGCCTCTACCGCCAAGGTCCTTTAACCGCTCTGCCACCAATCGCTTTGGCCTTGGACCGTTTAAGGCGAATACCAAAGGACCGAAACTACGATACACGCATCACGTGGAAAATTATCCCGAGGTGCGGTTTGCCGGCGTATTATCCTCGCGAGTCGTATGTTAATGCCGTTTACTGCGCGCCACTGGCCGGACCGTTTCTTCGGTGGGCACACACCGAGGGGACGAGAAGAGGAAGGAGCGAAGAAGGGCGATGAAGAAGGAGGAGGAGGAACCGCGCGAAGGCACGACGTCGAAAAAGGAAAGTCACGTTGATTCGCGACTGGAAGACCTCGGCGTTGCACCTTAAGATCGGAGAAACGCGCAAGCGTGCACGCCTGCGGGAAAGGGATAGAGAAACGGTTACCGATGTAGGGACAAGGAGGAGGGAAGATAATCGAGGACCCATGAGGTCTCTCTCGGTTTGGGAGGACCCGAGGAGGAGGCTCTTCGTCCGGTGAAGCGACCAGCGCGAGACCTCCTTCGAGAGCTACTTTGACTCGAATATGGGATTTCCTCCTGGAAAATTCAGGTTTATCGGTCCAATCGTATCGCCGTGTACTACGTGGATTGCAGTGATTTCGTCGGATAATTGTGCGATACGTACGAGTGCTTGCTCGAAATGGTGAATGGGGGCATTGTTTAAATATCAAGTCGATCCTTGATGGATACTTAGCAGCGACATTTATAAGAAGGATTAACGGCGTTTCCGAAGGATGGCGTCTCGGGAGGAGAGAAAATGTTCCGTGGAAAACTGCTATTAGATTTCGACGTGGAAAGTATATTTTTCTCGTCGTCGCGATACTTTGATGGATTACGGTGATTATCTTGGATAATCGCGCGATATGTCCAAGTTCTCGCTTGAAACAGTGAATAAAGTCAGTGCTGATCTATTACCATCGAATACAAACGATCGCTGTAAAGTGAGATATATCGTTGGCACAAGTCGATTGTCGACGAATATATTCTGCAGCACGTTTCGCAATCAAAAATAGAACCCGCGTTTCTAAAAGGAGCAGTGGCTCCAGAAGATGCCGCGAAAAAATATTCGCGGAGATCTGCTATGAGATTATATACATTTTTTGCAATCTAAGGAATTACCGCGATACTGCAGTGGATTACAGTGATTCCAGCGGATAATCGTGCGATATGTACACGGCGCGAGCTGCCGTGGCTCTTACACCCTATAGCCGATAAAAGCACCGTTGATCGACGATCCTAGGTCGATTACATCGATCGAAGGCGAATATTCCGCAGGGTCTTTTGTAATAACAATCGCAATTGCTTGCACACATCCGTTACCAGACTTCCTCGTGGAAAATATATCTTACCGCAAAGGCTTACGATGACGCTAACGAATAAACGTATAAAATATATATTATACGAGGTACGACGATTCTGACTAAAAACAACAATCCAAAGTCATCGTCGATCGAGGATCCTCGGTAGTGCAGATCGATCTTACAATTGGATCACCGACGTATATTCCCCTGCGTATTGCACAACGGAGATCATAAATCGCATTGTCCGAGCGCGGCGTTCGCGGGTGATGCCGGGAAAGGAGATTCGCAGAAATTCAAGTCCCGAGTCGATGCCGCTCCGAAGCTAAATGAGGCCCCTCTCCTTCGAGAACTTGAGGAGGCTCGTTGGCCGCAAGAAGGACCGTAACGAGCCCTCCTTCAAGCGCAGTGAGTCCTTCAAAAGAATATCGATAAGGAAGAGCTACCTGGATCGTGGAAAACGCCGGAGCAAGCTCCAGAAGAGTTTGGAGCCGACGGTTCCAGCCACGGCCGTGGATCCCGGCTCGAACGAGAAGATCTCTCAGCAGCGCATCAAAGAGGAGGAGGTTAAGAGACATCAGAAGGACGCCTTGGACCGCGACTCCATAAGCTACGACGAGTGGCTGCAGGGGGTCGGTTCGTCGATTCGCGAGAAACACGAGGAGGAATATCGGCCGTCGCAGCAGTTCTTGTCGAGGAACAAGAACTGCAAGTACCATAAGCAAAACGAGGCGGACATCATCGCGGATGACTTCAAGGTCCTCGAGCTCGACGCCTCGCCCATCCTCTCCTCGAAGTCCTACGTCGGGAGCAACGAGAGGACGATCGAGGATAAAAGCGCGCGAGATATACTGCAGATTCAGGAACACGTCGGCGAGGGACCGCCCAGTGTCAGCATAAGCCTTGGAAGGATCTGGAGGGAGGCGGTGCCGGTTCCGTATCCCTCGTCCTCGGGGCCGTCCCATCATTCCTTGGATAGCGCTTTGAAGGAGAGAAAGCCGCAACCCACTGTCGCCAGGACGGTTTCCGCCCCGGAGAAGAGCGCCAATGGTGTCAAGGACGCGGCTTCGTCCTCGTCCTTCGGTTTTTCCTTCAAGATAACCAAACTCACGGAGTTTCGTTCGGGGTTATTATCTTCTTCCCCGCCGAATGGCCAATTTTTGTATTGTCTACGGGTATCGTTGCAAGATTCAAATTGGGATTGCTCGTAAAGATTGTGCTTTAACATGGGAACTACCGAAGAATTGAAAATGGCCGATTTCTGATTATTTACAAAAATTCCTCCGTATTCGTGAGGATGCATTTTTTAAAAGTTTTCACGAAAGAGATAGTGGTCGGTAGTTTTAGTGTTAATCGATCTCTTTGGAACTCTGTCACGTTTCGTCTTATGAAAAGGCAGATCGTTTTGCTCGTGCGCGTTGTTGGCTCTAAGAACAGGGTGTTCTATTCGATGTGGCGCTGTCTGCTTTTATATTAAATATTTGCCTATTTTTATCTTGCTGCGCGACGTTGTCAATCTCTCTATGAGATGGATCATGTGGACATGCTTATACTCGAACAAAATTCTACGCCGAATTCTTGTTTTTTTTCGTCAAAAGATACTTAACCCTGCCCGGTATACGTTGGATCCACATCGCGCAACGATGCGGTCTTTAATTTCGAGATGGATTACAAAATCACATTCCAATATTATAGGATCATTTACTTTCATCGCGACACTATATAAAATCACTTTAAAAACTGCCATTAACGATACCCGAACATCGATATTAGACATCGATATAATCTAAAACGCGTATACCGTCCAAGGTTAAACGATCCATTCGCATCTCTCGATTTCCAACAAAATTTCCATACACCAAGAAGTTTTTCATAAAAACCCGCGATTCGCCTTTCGGACAATTTCACACATCTTCATTCCGACCTCTAAAAGATACATACTCGGAATAAGGTCCACAGCGATGGTACAGATATCTGAATCGCGAAAAGCATAAGGATGCCTACATTATCCAGAATATCAGCGAGCGATCGCCGGCATGAATCGCATATCGCGTGGCTCTAGGGGTACGAGGAACGGCCTGTTCGGTCGAAAGGGCCAGAAACCTTCGCCCAGCGTCAGCAACGAGGGTTACTTCAAGAGGACGGGCGCCTCGAGGCGGTCGAGCTCCAGTCGTCGCGGCCGAAGGACGTCCCAGGCGACGAGGAAGTGCCAGCAACAACCTCCGCGCGTCAGCAGCCCCGTCTGGTTCGTGCCCCCGGAGCGTCGACGTTCGAAGCGCCAGAAGCGCGTCTGGCGCGAGATCAGGTATTTCCCGGAGGACGAGACGCCGCTGATCGAGCGCGCCGACGACTGCTCCTCGAATCTCTCCGACGACCAGTTCGACGACCTGAAGCTCCTGCTGTCGGGGGACTTCAACGAGAGGAGGGACGAGGGCCAGAACTCCCTGGTGTCCTCCTCCCTCGGCTCCTTCTCCGCCACCTCGTCCTCCTCGTCCGCCTGTCCAGCTCCGAAGATCAGCGACTTCAACGAGGACAAGCTCTTCTCCGAGGAACTGCGCATCAGCGGCCTCCTGGCGCGCAGGACGACCTGGCGGCCTGTCACCGCCACTGGGAATTACTTCGCGAGCAATCAGTTCGTCAGCTTCCTCTCGAGGGGCGCCGCGCTCGGCAAGGAGAAGCCCAGGAGCGAGCTGTCGACGTATTACAGGTGCTTGACGTCGACCGACAGCGAGAGCGAGGAGGAGCAGAGGCGCTCGGCGGGCGTCGAGGGTAGAAAGGGCGCGAGCCCTTCGCAGAGGCAGCAGCCGAAGGGCCAGAAGTCGGGCCGTAGAAGGCGGCCGTTGCGTAGAAAATCGCAGCTCAGGAAGGCCACCGGCCAGCCGGTCTTCCTCGTCCGCAAGTGCTCGTCCTTGAGGAAACGACCCAGTAAGATGATACTTTTTACGCGAGCCGCTTGTGCGCGCGATGCCACGTATTACGGGGATCGCTTTGGGAACGCGACGTTCCATTGTACGTTGTTTGCCTATAAACCGATCTGCCTTGTTTCTCAGCCGACTAATATGGTTAACGGTGTTGTAAGGTTGCTCGATGTTCCTCGCTGGACGATAGAAATATTTCCCTTATCACGTTTGTAGGATAATAATCCTCTATACGTGTGATATATTACTGTTCGTATTAATATGGTATTCGCGATGCAACATTCTACGTGAACCTCTTTCCGTGACAAATAGTAGGATTAAACTACTTTACCCTCTCAAGCAGCGTTTAATCGTGGTGATTAGGGAGTTAACCGAAGATCGCCGGTTTCGTAATCTTCCTTTGAACGGCCTTTCCGAATCGCGATGTTTACAAAGTAATTTTGACTCTACTTTCACGCTACGTCGGTATTTGCACCTGTTCCACATCGTCGTCGATCCAGTCGATTGCAAGAGCGGTTTCACTGTCGCAGGTGCTTCGTTATCTCTTGCAGGCTTACGTCAGAATCCTACCTGGAACGCCTTGTATCGGAATCGTCATCCAATTCCTCTGCTCCCTTTCGTCTATCGCTCGTACCAGTCGATTGCGCAATGCCTCTCAACGGATTGGTTCCATCGTGCTTTTTGCGGATGCCCTACCTAGGCTCGGGCCACGCACGTATTCCGGACAAATCCTCGTCTCGTTTCGCACTTTTTCCACCTTTTGCAAACACCAGCAGGTTGGCACGCCACGACGTAGCCATCTGTCCCTGTCCGGAGCAAAGATCGTTGCCTCGGCTTTTCCTAATCATCGCCAAATTAGGACGACACTCGTCAATGAGCGCCGCTCGACTATCCGTCGAGAGATTGTTCGCATTACACGTGCAATTTATGGCGCTTTGCTGTGTTCGACGGTACTTATACTCGATTATATCGTGCACTTGCTCGGTTTACGGCTAGCGCATGGATGTATAGATGGTGCCTTCTCAAACGTTGAAAAATAATAGCACGTTTAGGGGTAAAAATAACCGAGGTATAATAATAAACTCGGGTCAATACGGTTTCGTATTTACTTTTAGACCATGGTTGGCACTAATAGATCTTGAATGAGACCGCGATAAAATAAACGGCGGATTAGAACAAATCCATTATGCATTATCCAGGTTTCGTGCTCGGGTGTACATTCAAATCTGATTTTAAACCGCGCTGCGTCGATATTACTGCTCTGCGATCATAAATTACGCAGAACGGTATATAAAGGATACGTGTCCACCTCGCGCGAAATTCTCTCGACGCAAAATCCATAAAACGCGGCCATTTCCAGTAATTCGCTTCCATCAAAACGAATAAAATAGCGAGATACATCAATATCCGCGTGCTCGTATATTATTAACGGGCACTTACGTGTACGCGTATTGCGTGTGCACCGTGCGCGGGTAATTAATATCCGCGTACGCGCACAAAATAATATTATATTAACGGCGGCTCGATATTAAGGCCGTGCGGATTAATCGATCTGCGTGCGTTTAACGCGCATAGATTCCGGTGGATATCACCCGGGAGAAATTCTTCATCCGCATACTGGCCATAACTCGAGCCTGCAAGAATTCCCCCTACGAGCGCTTTAGCCCCCGTAGGTGTGCGGCCAATATGCGCTTTGCGCGTAGGACCAAGTCGATCCGCGTACCGATAATTTTAACTAGCGGTTAGATAACCGAAAGGGATATGCGTACTTCGCCGCTTCGAGCCGTCTGCTCGGCAGGTTATTTACCCACGCGGGACGAGGATCTAAGTCGAGCGAAGAAACGATTAACTTGCGAGCTTCGATCGAAGGATGTACCGCGAAATGGAAATTGAAGAGATTTTTTTCGGAAAATCGATTTTATTCTGAATATTTCTTTATTTTTGAATATTATTTTTTATCGAGGGTTGTACACTTGGTTCAGCTGGTTTATATTATAATTTTTTCGTCCTCTAAGTCGAGCGGAGGAACGAATAAGAGTTTCCATTGACAAATATGGCAAAAGATAGGAATTGAACAAGTTTTTTTTGTTCGACGAGAATTTTTCAATCCACTCTCGCGACGGGGTAAAGAAATAACGAACTTGCTGGACCGAGCGTATAGACCTCGAAGGAGACTATGTTGAGAAATAAAATCCACTCTTTCCAAGAAAAGCAGTGCTTAATCTGCTCTTTACTATACTCGTGAAACGATTCTAGTAATACCGCGCTTGGATTACAGAGCGCGAACGTCGATCATTTTGCTCTCAAAACTGTACCGCTACATCGTTGCAAGTTATTTCCTTCGACATAGCGGTAATGCATGGCGATTAAGCGGTCTTAACCGTTTGAGTACGGGAGAATTTTCTTATGCATATGCTAAAAGTCCGGGATGAAATGCGTAGTATTTTTTTTTGGGAAACAATGAAAATGGTTATAATTAATACTAATTGTTAT